>VDFB02368915.1:0-16595 GCA_007258455.2 Sequoia sempervirens | reverse complement strand
TGGAGATTGACCCATATGGCGAGAATCCCTTTTCAAATCCATCTCGTCGGAGCCAACCGCGTGATACTAGCATTTACTCCAATACCCACATTTATATCCCGGTTGGAAATACTCTTGGCTTTAGAGTGTTACCAGTTGATTCGTTGCCTTGGGTGAGTAATTTTTCCCCAAGGCATGCCCTCTAAGATAGAAAAAAGTGAATAAACTTATTCATAGTTCGATCAACCCTTGTTTAGAAACAAAGGGAGAACACATGCAATAAATTCATTCACACTCGCACAAGATTTTGTTCAATTTTTAAACCCAAACTGAAATGTGGAGGCAATCTTTTATGCAACTTAATGTCATCAAAAATACTTTTGATTCTCAAGATCGCCGTGAAGCACGAGAGAAGTGCATACGCCTTTTTAGATGAGATTATTTTGTATAAAAGATTACAAAACATAAAAGACACGTGTTCATTTTAACCTTTCAAAGCAATGATGAGTTCATTTTAAGCACCAAAAATCAAATGTCAAGTTTGTTTGTTCAATTTTATCCCAAAAAATAATGTCCAGTCAATTTCTAGTGTTCAATTTTAATCCAACTTTGAAAACAAACAATGATCTAGTTGGCTTAAAACAAAAAATTAAAGCATGAAATGGAAGCCCTTAAGCATTAAAAAATGCTTTGTGAGTTTCAAGTTTGATGCTCAATTCTTCAACTCCAACTTTGCTTTCGTTTTTGCTCAACTCTAACACTTGATTCCAATGTTGATTTCACCTTTACCTTTTGCTTTTCTTTGTTTTCCTTCGTTTTCCTTCTTCGCTTTTCTTCGTTTTCACCTTTTACCTCATTTTCCTATAAAATAAAAACAGTCATGTGAGGATTAAATTATTTAATTAAAATCATTATCCTTAAACAATAAATTGATCTTAATTGCAAAAAGACTAATGATTTTAACAAATAAATGACTCCTCAAAAAGTATCTTGCTGTCCACACTCTTTTCACAATATCAAAGCCTTTAACTAATATATTTGGTCATAGGACAAAGATCCATGTAATCTAAAGTTAGACAATGTATACATCAATGTAATCTAAAATCAAACAATGTATGCATTAACTATTGTAGATTAATCAGCTAATGCAATGACCATTGATAAAAAAAATTGGTTGATGTTGATCATAAAACTCATCCTCTCCTTGGTTCACACTCTGAGGAATTGATGTGATATGAGGGAAGGATAAGATTTCTGGAAAGATCTATTTGAACACAACAATGGCTCCATTTACTTCATATGGCAGAACTTATATACCAGCATTTAATATACAAAACTCAAGTTGAAGGAGAAGTTATCATTTTTTTGTTCAAAGCTTGCAATCCCATCACCTTTAACTATAGACGTAGTACACAACCACATGGGAAGATTTTTAAGTCCGGACCTCTACTCCCTATATAGGATTTCATCGAGCATTGAGAAGGCATGGCGTAGGGACTAGTTGCATATTTTCAACATAAAGAGAGCAATGGAGCCAAGGCGCAGATCCAGAGAAAGCTTTCAACATTAATACATTTTACCTATGTGACTTTTGACACAATGAGAGATAGGAATCATTAATATGGATGAGATTGGCCTATGAGAAAACCAATCTAGTTGGGCATAGGAAACTTTCATGCAAATGCAACCACCAAGTGTAAAATCGGATTCAAAAAACCTTTAGAAACTTTCAAATGAACATGATTTGATAGACTTGAATTTAATTGCAAAAAAAAATTGCAGAGTTTTTTTTCAAAATAAAGTAGTTGGCAGGCTAAAAACTGCACCTACATTCCCTAAGATTCATTACTGATCTACGTGCTTCTATTTTATGTCACATTCATATAGGGTAAAATATGTACAACAAAAAAAAAATGCAGTAAAATAAGGGTATTCCCAGATCTTTGTTAGTTTCTCTTCACACTGCTCTTCATTACGGTTGCTCAAATCAAATCCAGTTGTGCTATAGAAGACGCCTTTTTTTTTAACTTGCAAATCTAAGTCAAGGTCACTAAGCCCAAGCCGTCTAGTGAGTACTTGCTTAATTTGTATTGGAGGCAGAGGCATTTTCTAGACATAACAGGTCATTTAAAAAAAGACATTATATGATAAGAATTCAAGATTGATTTACTTCAATTTCATTTTATTTTGACTGGTTTTTGTAGCCTTCTGCCCCTAAACGTCCAAGTAGAAGTGCTAGCAAGAGTCGCAGCCCATATTGTTCATAGTTATTGGATTCTCCTTGTCCTGATCAGGAAATCTTGTGGTTGAATATGTCCCTCTTATCGATCTCCCACCACAGCTATCAATCTCTTTTCATTCGTAATAACAGCTCGATCTATGTAGTCGAGTCTTCTACTATAGATCATCTTTAGAGTTTCTCTAAGTGCTAAAAATAAACAACTAACCAAAAAGAAGATGAATTTCTATAAAATATGATAGGAAAGACATTACAAGAACTTTAGACAAACAGCTGGAGTAGAGAGAAGCAAAGATAAAAATGTTTGTCAAGTTTTGACATAACAGTGCTCACGCAACATTTTGATGATGTAAACCAAACCATTGTTTTGTTCTGTTCAAAGATGCTTCTATCTAATCAAGAAATTGTCTATGCATGTAATGACTACATAAAATATATGAACTCTTTTACTCTAATGTACACGTAAATGTATTATCTTTTTTTTTTTTTTTTGACCTTATTATTTGTTGTATTGATGATGAAAATATTTAAATGTGTGAAAAGGAATCTAAAGAGCTTGAACTATAGAGATACCCATCATGGAAATTCTTTCAAAGAAAAGGAAGCCTCTACAGAAAGTAATGGAACGTTGAAAGTTGAACTTAGAAAGTATTTCAAATACATCTAATAAGCATTTAAGATGGAAGAAACCAAGAGAAAATCAACAAAGTGATAGAGCAGCAAAATGACTACAAAAAAAAAATGTGTACAATGAATTAAGACACTATAGAGCACTAGAGTCCCTATTCTAGCCATTTATGTGGATGGTGAAAATCTGCAAATGGCTAAAACTAACACACACACATTAGCATGATTAGCACTTTAAAACATAGCAAATTATCAAGCATCCATATGAGATATTGAATCATGCTAAATAAACAAAGTGATAAAATACCAAAAAGACTAAGCATGCTCAAACCTATCCCATAGTGGATTGGTGCTATTGTGGAAAATACCCTTTCCCAACCCTGATAATGCCAATGATGTTGATGCAATGGACAAAATCAGTTCTCAAATGAAGAGAGTGACTTTGCATAAGCTTTGTAGATATGAAAATCCTAAGATTGTGGAAGAGTAAGACAATAGAGGATGATCTCTATTTGTAGAATAGAATGAGAGAAGAATGCCAAACATGGAGGATGTGGGACTAAGGATCCACCAATGAGAAGAGGCCACTTGCCAACTTGTGATAGGCTGGAGGATGAGCACATTTTGGTCAATGTGCCAAAGAGGGGGAGATTTGAAATTTGAATTTGAGAGCTTAAATGCTGAGTTTGACTTGTGCAAGAGACATGTAAGAGCTTATTAATTACTTTGTTGGATGTACATGCCAAATTTGGGGGAGATTCAAACTTGGAGAATATTCTCTTTTTATGCCAAGTTGAAAGAAAATGATGAATTTATAAATCAATAAATTGATTTATTGGTGCAAGTGGGAAAAGCTAGAGGATGTGATGGGTGGTTAGATTAGTTTAATCGGGATTAGCTTAGTTAAGATGATGTTAGATGCTTTGACCCATTTGACTTAGTTTTAGGGATTTATTTAAATCAAAAGGGGGATGAAAGGTGATTTTAGACTTGATTAAATAAATATTTGATTTATTTAATCAAAGAGGATATTGTTAGGATCAAGTTGATTTATTTAATTTTAAATTGATGACTTTGGAAGATTGACCAAATAAAACTTGATTTTATTTGATGAATGGATGAATATGACCTAATCAAATGCATTATGACAATTTTGCATGTCTACAATTACTATGGTATTAGATCTTTGATCTTGTTGGCCTAAAAGGTGAGAAAAACTAGTGGTGCTACCCAATAAAAATAGAAATAAGATATTTGAGAAGTAAAAAAAAGAAGTTGAAACAATCCCTTCATTAAATAGAATACTTTAATAAAGAGGAAAAATGGAAAAGAGGGGAAGAGGAAAGAAGAATTTTATAGAAGAAGAAAATGAGGATTTCTTCTATGAGAATTTGATGGGAATTTATTAGGGCCAAGAAAGAAGTGTAGAATTAATTGCATAAATTCTAGACTTTCAAACCAACACAAGAGATTGAGACCATTTAAAAGTATCTCAAAGAAAGGGGAGCACATTTGCAAATATGTTAAATTCTTGAAGAAGCAAGAATCGAGCTAGGATTTGATGTCATTTGTATATCACATGCAAC
Source organism: Sequoia sempervirens (assembly GCA_007258455.2). NCBI lineage: Eukaryota > Viridiplantae > Streptophyta > Pinopsida > Cupressales > Cupressaceae > Sequoia > Sequoia sempervirens. Next base: position 12,164 of record VDFB02368915.1, on the reverse strand, counting down.
TCCAGTCAATAGATGATTGAAGATAAAAATAGCAGAGTGGAGATAAAATCTAAAAAGAGAGAAAAGTAAAGAAAATACAAGAGAATTTGAGAATAATCTTGTCACTCTCTTTGAACGAGTCAATTAACTAGTGAAGGTGAGAGGAAAGTTCTGTATATATAAAAAAAATAGGGGCATATACATCCAAGAGGTGCATTAACCCCTACTACCCATGAAAGGTGGGAGGTTTTACCTATTGGGAAAATGCCAAAACAAGTGGGATAAGCTTTTTAGGTAAGGAAAAATAGAGGTTATGAGTGGTGGCACAGAAAGAAAAAAAAGGTTGTGTGTAATCTAACTACCCCATAACCTACTCAGGTACAAATATAATAGTGGTAATGAGAGGTGGCACAATAAGGAAAAAGAGGGTGTGTAACTCAACTACACATATTTGGGAGAGGGTGAAACATGTAGATTATGTATTTTTTCATGTGTCCTTGTGTTAATCACATTTAATAAAATTAAGCAAGCTTAAATAATATATGTAGGAAAAAAAAAGTACTCCTAACATAAGAAAAAAAAAACCTATAGTAACACTCCCATTATGTGTAGCTTAGGTGGGGAAAAGATGTGTCTCGAAAAATAAAGAATAATGAAGTACTCATGTATAAGGAAGATCTCTCCCAAAAAAGAAATCCCTCCAAAAGAGGAAACCCCCCAAAAAAATAAAGAGGGAAAATACCTGCCCCCCAAAGTAGTGAGAGAGAGAGAGAGAGAGAGAGAGAGAGAGAGAGAGAGAGAGAGAGAGAGAGCTAAAGGACTAGGAAGTGCCCCTTAAATTAGATACTTGTCACACCCCCAACAAATATTACAAATGAAGGAAATTGTGATTAATGAAGCTTTTGGTAAAAATATATGTGATCTGCTCTGATATATAGGATAATATTGAAGATCAATTTTTTTTTCCCGATTCAACTCCTAAATGTAGTGCAATTGAATCTAAATATGTTATTCCTTTGATGATGAACAATATTCTGTGAGATATGTATCACACTTAGATTATCACAAAAGATGACTATAGGATTTTTTAATAAAATGCCAAGCATTGTGAGAATATTTTGAAACCAAATAGTGTCATGACTATAGGATTATCACTAATTTTGATGTGGATGAGTGACTCCCTATGATCAAAAAGTCATCAACATAGAGAGCCAAAATTTTTAGAGTGTCATCTTGTTGTAAAACGTAGATGTTCATAAAATAATGACATAATTTGAACCCAAATATTAGAAGGATGGAGTCCATCTTGGCATACCAAGCCTAAGGAGCCTATTTGAGGCCATCGAGAGAACTCTAAACACATCCATCTGATGAAGATTATTTTGAAGAAATGAATTTTGAACACATATATCTTATGAACTTTCTAACAATGGGTTGCAACTATCGCAAAGACAAGTTGGATAGAATTATTTTGGTAACTGGCACAAAATTCTTAGAGCAGTCAATTCCAAGAATCTGGGAGAATCATTTTGCAACCAAGTGAGCCTTATGCTTATCAACAAACCCATCTATTGTATTTTTTGTCTAATAGATCTACCTGCATTAGAAAAACATCTTCCCTTAGAAACATGGACTAGATCCCATGTATGATTCCTTTCGAAGGAACTAAACTCTTCCTTCATAAAAAATTCCCACTCAAGGATACTTGAAGCTTCCTAATTTTTTTAACATTCCCACTCAAGGATACTTGAAGTTTCCCTCCATGCTTTTCTTTGTAACATTTTTCGTCAAGGTGTTTACTAATAATGCAACCTTGAAAAACTCCATCAAAAAATAAAATAGAAGGTAACCCTGAAACCATGTCCTATTCACTAAGTTTTTGTAAGTAAGATTAGATCAAGGGGTCAAACTACTAGTGCCACAAATAATTCATCTCATTTGAATGAGTGAGCAACACTATCAAAGGAGAGTTAGGAACAATGTGAGAAAATTGATAAAGTCTAGAATGATGATCTTCTTTTCTCATAGCAGTTATAGACCCATTGTGAATTTCATTGATTACCACTATATCTAGTGTGAACACAACTTTATTTTGAAAGACTATGTGACTGATCTCATAAATAGATAGGATATTAGGTGAAAAATATGGAACACAAAGAACATCTAGAAATTTCCATTCACCCACATCAACCAACCCTCTCCCATGTACTTCTATAAGTGTGTCATCACCCATTAGAATAGTAGACATAGAACATGGCTCTAATGAAGTAAAATAATCTTATGATGAAGCCATGTGGCAAATCACCTGATTCAATGATCCAAGTATCATGTTGTGAAGTAATAGTAATTAGTGACTTGCCTTTTCCTTTCCCCTTAATTTTATCAGTGTTCTTCGAAAACCATTATGGCAAACCTTGTTTAACAAAATCATGCAAGTTAATATTATTATTTTCAAGAACATGTGAAAGATGACCAATTTTTTTCTTTAAATAGTTATGTTCATTAGGGCTTGACATCTTACAAGAGAAACACTTGGAATTCTTCTTCTTTATTTGTTCACCTTTTGATGAAGAGGTTTGATTAGTTGCATTTGAAGTAGCAAAATTTTGATCTTTCATCTTCTCTCCTTGGCTCTTTTGTTTCTATCTCATTTTCTACACCCTATTTTGTTATTAAATTGTGCCCTAATTTGTAACCAAGATATGTGACATGGAGGGTTTAATTATACCCAAATTTTTAGACTATTTTGTCTTTCTTGGGTGAGTGAAATATCATGGGGGTCCAAAGAGTGGCAATATGACAAAAAAGTGGCTGATCAATTTTTCTTTATCCAAATTTGGTGAAACAAAAAGGGTTTGTTGAGAAAAATGTCAGCTTTCCAAAAATATAAGATATTCCTTATTTAGAATCAAATAGATAATTATTATTAATTTTCTGCATACATTCTAACTAAAGTCTTGATTGATAGGTTGATTGAAAAAATCTATAATTCTTAAATGATTTCATTTTTTTTTTAAATTGAAAGATGCACCACATTCTATGCTTCCCATACTACAGGATAAAAAAACATTGAATTTCATAAATTTTTGACCAAGTTATGGTGGTCAGATAAACAAGTTTTAATATTTAAAAAAAATGTTCTAATTAAAAAATCATAACTAATTATTTACCTGTGAATAAAATACAAAAAAAAATGTGGCACATTGAGGCTTGTGTCTACTTATATTGAAAGTTTCAAAAAAAATGAATATTTTTTTCTTGTACTTAGGTTGGTCATACATACAAACTTTTTATTTTTTCCTAAAAATTTATTACTAGTACATTGAAATTTGAAATTTTCACCAAATAGATTTACATTTTTCTCAAAGAAGACTAATATCTTAGAAACTCCATTCAATTTTCTACAAATTCTATTCTTACATATTTTTCAAATTATGTTAGAAACTTGTTAATTTTTTTATGTCAAGTTGCCTAACTTTGATTTCCTAAATTTTCATTGCCACTTAAGGGCCTAGTTTGGACCCCCATGATCCTACACTAACCCTCTCCTTAGTTATTTCTACAACAAATTAATCTAGAGAAGGCATCTTGTATTTGGAACCTAAGGCACATTTAGTGGCATATTTTGTAATCTAGTAAAATCCTTGTAATTGCACTAATCATAAAGTGAAATCCTTGTAAAGGTAATTTTTTCATAAATTGTATCATATTTATTTTGTATCAAAAAATAAATATGATACAAAATATGAAAAAAATAACCTTCCATATATGTATTTCTCTTCAATACAAGTTTTCAACACCTATTTGTTTCTAAAAATTGGAGCTTCAAGGAAACATTTATGGCCTGTTTAAGAAAAAATATGTACTAGCTTTGTTGGAAAGATGAAAAGGGGAATTATAGTTTGGAGATCTATACCCTGATATCCCTTATGTAGTCTTTTTATACCCCAAAGGGTAGAGTGAGAGAAAATATTAATTTTGGAAGGGAGAACTATATCTTGTAGCATTGTAAATTGTCACCCATGAAAATTTAACACTAGGTTATACTCCCTCCTAAGTGCATGGACCTAATTGAACACCTAATTTCCTAAATTATGAATTTCGTGGCCCATTTAATCATTTTCCAACAAATTACAAGCAAAAATAAAATAAAAATCATTTGATACTTTTCCCTTGATTCCTTAATTCCTAGAAAATAGGTTTGGGACACTCGTCCCTATGTCCCCTATTTTGGATCCAAATTCAAATATGTTGGTGTTGGTATTTTATTATTTGAAATTCAAATATCCAAAGCGGGTTGTCAATATTTAAATTTTATGAAATTAGAATAATTTTGTATAAATACCTAGTCATTTAACTATTTGAAAACCAACAAGGAAAATTAAGAAATTTATAATCAAGCATTTTTCAATAGCATTGTCAAGAAAGTCAAGAGCATCATTTTAGAGATTTATTGTAAAAATTCAATATCCATGCATCATGTCAAAGTGTGTATGATTTCATTCATGTTCATATTTTCATATTGTTTGTGAAGGCTAACCTTTGTAGGTCTCCAAGAAATTCAATAAAGAAAGATCCAAGCCTTGAGGAGATGTGCATGAATTTAGTCCTTGGAGGAAGCCATTGAAGGGTGGTGAGTTACAGTCTATTGTTGATTCATCATTCCTTTTTTTATTTAACCCTATCCCTCAAAAGGATAGGGTTTCTATCATTGAAATTTCAATTGTGGAAGTGGAAACACTAACATTGGGTTTGACTAAGGCATGCCCCTAAATGACACAACCTTTCTTCTCTCTTTGAGTGTCCAGGTTTTTGGTTTGAAGAGTATTCTAGGAAGTTTGAAGGTCAATTATTCATTTTTACAATCAAACCCTACATCTTGATAACTCACAAAAACTCAATTTAGTTATAGAATTATGCAATTTTTAGACCTCACTAAGGACCCATTTGCCATAATAAGGACTCATTTTCCCTATGGAAAATGGGTCCTAGCTAGGGCTCCTAGAAAATGTTTTTTGGGTTCCCTTTCACTCAATTTTCACTCCAAGATTCAAAGTGTTCACCATCGGATAGTCAAAAAGAAAATCTATTGAAGGGTTTCCATTATTTGATAACTTTTCTTGCAACTTTGACAACTTTGCAACTTTCTTCAAATTTTCTCTTTAAATAATCTTCAACCTAAAATCTGCTATCACACATCAAAGAGAAGATTTTTTTTTGTTTTGATAGGCAATGGGGGTTTTCCATGGCCAAACATATTTTTGGTAATTAAACCTTGTATTGAAATAGAAAAGCATGAAGGAATGATGAATGAACACCTTATTTGAAACCATGGAGTAGAAATATGCAAACTAGCATGAAGTGGCCTCAATGAATGAAGATCTTGATCATGAAAATTGATTAGAGATAATTCCATTGATATGCTTGAATTGATCTTGAAAAATACATCACCATATTAGCTCAAAAAACATGCATGATGCAAGAAATCATTGATATGATGAAATGAATCTTGATTGCTGCAATAATCTTCTATAAATATTCCCTCAAATGCCTTGAAAATAATCTTGATCATAATCTTTTCAATAAGTACATAGCTCTCATAAAAAAATGCTAGTTTATATGAAAAATTTCTCTAGGATGAAACTGAAACAATGGAAATAGGGGGGCCTTATCTTTTAGGAGATAGGGTTCCTACTTCACACTCTTGTTTCACTCAAGGAAAAACTAGAGATCTCAATCCAAAGATGGAATGAAGGAAAAATTTCTGCAATAGGGATGTCCTAGGGTATGAATAATGATTAAAGAGGGGCTCACCACCAAGCTAAGGCTTGGAAAGACAAGGAACATGAAAGACATAATTATGAAACCTAATGATATGCAAGACCACAATAAATGACCTAGAAATGAATGCAAAACATAACATAAAATTGGAGAAGTACAGAGGGGCACCTGGAAACCTATAGCAACTTGATTGAAGACATAGAATGCTGAAGATGTTGAATTTAATGAACACTAGGACTCACATGCTAGGCTGGGTGATTTAGTCCTAGATTAGGGTTTCTAGGTAGGAACAAAAATCTAGCAGTGATCAATCTACAACTCCTAAAATCTAGAAATTTGATTGTACTGAGACTCATATGCTACAAGTAGCATACCAATCCTACTTTGGTTTTTCAGAGGGTCAGGATTTGAATCTACTCTTCAATATCTGCTCTGTCTTCTCAACCTAATTTTTGGATCTAAATTGTTGAATTCTATTCTATAGATTCCTTTTACTGATCTTCTAGACAAGGTGACAACTTGGACAACTTTGCAACTTGCAACTTCTTTCCAATATTTCTCCTTAGAGGATCTTCAACCTCGATTTACAAATCACACACTAAAGAGAGGGAAAAAGAAATTGTTAGTGGGAAGGGGATTTCCTTGGTCAAACCCTATTTTGGTAATCAAACCCTGTAATAAAATCAAATGTAAAGGAATGATGATGAATGAAAAAAGTGATATGTTGCAACTCACCAAACCCTAGAAATAGAGCCTAGAAACATGTATGAGATGGATACAATGGATGTAGATCTTGACTTGAATGTTTGCTTGAATCATGAAACCCTACATCACAATTGTTAGCTCAAAAATAAACATGATGCATGATGAATTTGACATGATGCTTGATACTTTAGTAATGCTTCAAAATGCTTGATATTCAGCTCTTGAAGGCTCTTGAATGCTCTTGTAAACTCTTGTAATCACCAATTTTCCATAACTTGGATGCTTATTCAACTTGCTAGATCACTTGATTTCATATTAGGAGAAAAATGAATGAAATAACCTTGTATTTATACTTGTTTATGCCAAATTTCCTGAAATTACAACACTACAAGTCAAAATTGAATCTAGGAGAATAAAATACCACAAAGAATTTGAATTTAAATTAGGTCTAAGAAAAGCTAGAATCATATGCTAGAAGTGGCGTATGAGTCCTATTAGGCTAAGCTTGGGACACATTTTTCAATAAATGCTTAGATTCATGTGAAATCTAGATTGGGACCTCTAAACTTAGGTGGGTCCATAAGCCCAAGGTGGTGTATGAGTCCCAAATCACTAAATATGGGCCATATAATCCAAAAATACCTGAATTGTGATTGGATGTTGGTTTATATTGGGATTATTCTCATAAAGATGCATTAATTAAGGCTTGTGACTGCAAAATAAGGCAAAATAAGGCATAAAGAAGCCCAATTAATAATGAAAACCCTAGATTAGTGTGAAAGTGTTAGGATACACTTTACAACACCTTAAATAAGGCACAAATAGGTTTTCTAAATAGTTTACAAGGGCCCAAGGATTAATGTGAAGGTGTTAAACACATTATGACACTAAATGAAGCCAACATTAAGTTCAATTTAACAAGGAGGGCCTAAACAAGCACAAAAATGTAGAGGGATACTTTTTCTGTTGCCACATTTAGCCCCCACTTTATTGAGAGGAGGAACTTGCTTCCAACTCACACTAAAGTAGTCAAAATTACATCAAGAGGGGTCCAAGTGTACCAATGCTAGTAAGATAGGACAACAATGATCAAGAGGGGTGATCAAGCCCCCATGATCAATATCCTATGATAAACCAACATAGGCATAAAAGAAAACACATGAAAATGATATAAGGAGCAACAATAAGGCACAAGAATACACTGGAAAAGACAAAGAGAAAAGAAGAAAAAAAGGGGGGGGGAACAACCTTCAATAATTTGTCCATCATGATGTGTGTTAGGTCTAGGCTCTTTGTCCAAAAATGCATGCTCACTATGAGGCAATGGAACTCTAGGTTGTCTGCTGGGTGAGTATCCAAAAAGGTGAGACACATACACACGTGGCCGGTATGTGCTCACACACACAAACAAGTGGCTATGGGAAATTCATGCCTAAGTTTGGCTTCCCATTCAAATAGACCGAAGCTATACCTCTTGATAACTTTGATAAGGAGGAACACAAAAATGAACTTTGAGCTTCATGAGGCAAGCAAAGCTTTGTATTCTTGATACTCATGAACAGAAAAGATGAATCCATAGGCATGTAAAGTGTGTTATGCAGGGTGTCCATGTAACCAAAATTTGCAACGTAGTGTAAGGTATGTTCAAAGGAGTTTTGGTTAGTTCATGTAAGGTATTAACTTAGGGAACATTGTGTCTTTAATGTCTCCAAGAATGGATCAATCAAAGAATAGAGGATTCACAACTTAGGAGATGTAGTGTGTCACATCAAGCCACTAAGAGAAATATAATATGCTAAGAGAGATCACACTCTTGAGGGAAATAACATCCAATGTCAACCATAAAGTGAAAGATGCATCACAAGAAGCAAGAAGACTACACAATGAAACATGAAAAATGCAAAAAATAATAATCCCAATGTATGCCCCCACTTTAAAGAAATTTCTAAACACCATGCTATAAACAATTAATTTAAAGTAGCCAATGATTTAAATGCTAACAATAAAGAATACATGAGAGCTTATTCAGAAATCCTTATGCCAAGTCATATGTTTCCAAATAAAGCCACATCATGAAAAAGGAAGGGGTTTCCCTCGAAATGAAATTCCAAACACATGAGGGATCCATGGATTTGGGGTCATTATGTTCTTGCTACAATGTGTTTAGAGAGCTCAGAACTGTCATCATTCCCTAATTACTCATAGAACAAGAAGAATGACACAAAGAGAGCAAAAACAAAGAAAAACCTTTCAGGTCAACATGGAAGAGACATGAATATCTCAATGCCTTACATCATCCCCAAAATAAAAACACAAGGAAAATAAAAAAGATAAAGAAAAATCTTTTGGGTCAACATGGAAAAGACATGAATGTCTCAATGCCTTGCGTCATCCCCAAAAGGGAAACATAAGACACAAAAAAGATAAAGAAAAATAGTTTGGCTCAACATGGAAGAGACATGAATGTCTTGACACCTTGCATCATCCCCAAAAGGAAAACACAAGACAAAGAAAATATAAAGGAAAAGGTAAAAGATTTATGACACAAAGAATAATGTAGATACAAATAGAGGAATGTCACAAAGAGAGAGATATCAAACAAAACAACACAGGGGGTCACATTACGCACATTCAATCACACTAAAGAAAATGAAATAATGTAAAAGACTAGTAAGGCACATGTGATTCAACCTATTAGGATTTCGTTCACATCCAAATCATGTATACATAAGGAAGACAACTAGCCAAAAGGGACAATAGCAAATGTAGTAACTAGGACAAGGCTTATCTAATTCTTGCCCCCACTTTGTGCAAGACAAGAATGAGCTGAGGTGGGTGATGAGAAAGAGCTTCTTGCATTTTGAAATGATTTGCAATGAATGTAAAGCATGCAATAGTGAGAATGTTATGATCCTACAACTATTACATGGGAAGGAGCGGAGGAACATGCATCATTTCTATTCAATTATAAATACACATGAATTATTGAGATTAGTGAATCCTTCCAATATTCTCCATAGGAAATGACACTTATTAGTACGCTGTCCAAGAATTCTATGATATTAGAAATAATACATGTTTGTTCTCGTTCCTTTTTTGTTTTTGTTTGGATGTTCTCTAATAGGTGGTAATTTTATGCAACCATGAAGAAGAATTTGTAGACCTTCTTCATTTGACAAATGCTTGAGGTCATAAAACTTCTTTCTTGATTCACCAATTTTGCGAGTTGAATATTGAGGAGGAGGACCTAAGATGATCCTATCATCCTTATCATCATTACAAATCATTGGTTGTTCTTTAGGAAGGATGAAACTTATATTAGTAAGAGGATCTTGATATCCTAACCTTTTAGTATTTTCTATTGGTATTTTATCTAAGAGTTGATGAATTTCTTGTTCACTTGTTGTATCACATCTTTTCTTACTTAAGATCATAGATCCTTTTACATATGTCTCTTCTAAATTGATGGGAGTGTTGGTCACTTTGTGAACGTAGAATGGTTGATTGTTCGCTTGACTAGAGGAACCAAGTTCACTTATTGTAGGGAACTTAGGCTCAGCTTGTGTCTCAGTTTCAGGATGTAGGTAACCAAACATCTCAAGTGGTGGGATGATAGGGGTGATGTTTATTTCATTAAAAGGATGCATTAGAGTCAAGTTTATTAAGGTAATCGTTTAGGAATTTATTCATGCTATCATCATCTTCTCTAATGATGTCAACATAACGAGGAGGACATGTATTAGGAGTTGAGTGAGCATGAGTAAGTTCAATTTCATTAGGTTCATTTCGAAAAGGACAACTCAAGACACATCCACTAAGGACTTCAAGGTCATCCACAGTTTACCAAAGCACATGTCCATGATGAAATGCAATACACGAACTCAAAATTAAGGGTCTAAATCCAAGTTTGAGATTATGCAATGTACGTAATGAGCCAAATGAGGCTAGATGCAATAAAATGAATGAAAGAGGAACTCTACAAACTGAAATAGATAACTAACAACAACAAATAGAAATAGAGAATTTAATGCTGGAAAATATAGTTTAAAATATGAAATGGGACTAAATCACCTAGAGGAGAATAGGAGTCCCAATAAGGATTTTTCAGTGGTTTAAATGTTGAATAACAATCACCACAAAATACCCATAAATAAAGAAAAATCACCTGTACTAGGACTAAATCACCTAGAGGGGAATATGAGTTCTAGTTTAGGGTTTTTGCAAAGATTTCAAAAAATTATGAGTGAAGGTTATGCTTTATGGTTTGTATGATGTCTATACTAAGTTCAAATGTAGAATTGCGATGAAATTTATTGATGTAAGATGCAAAAATGCAACGTATTGAACCAAATATTTTGGGGAGGTGAAATGTTATGACTCTTTTGCTCAATTAGGTTTTTTCACCTGAAGGAAAGAGATAGATATCACACCAAAATCTAGGCAGTTCACTCAAAATAATGTAAGTATGATGAAGTTATGTCTAAATGTAATGATCTAGATGCAAAAAAATAATAAAATTGATTCATTATGCTAAACCGAAGAAATATGAAGTGTTTGAAAACATAGTGTGATATGCAAAAATGAACTATAAACATGCACAAATGAAATTAGAATTTAATGAAACTAAAAAGAGTGCACCTGGGGATGGAATGCTGATGCTGGAAGATTTTGTAATATTTCAGAAATCACTGTTGATGACCAGTGGGACTCATCGCCATTGATGGCGAATCAGTCCTGCTTTTGGTAAACTTTGTTGAAACTAGTTTCTTAGTGTTGGGAACTGAAATCTGCAAAAATCAACATTCCTAGCTTGGTAGTGGGACTCATTCGCCACTGATGGAAAATTACTCTTCTTCCAAAATTCTAAAAATTCAGGGGTCAACTTTGTGGGTCCAAATTTGCACTTGTCTTCTTGTCAGGTTGATGAAACCAAATCTATAGAAAATGGGCTAGATGTTGTCTCCAAGGTTGAATTAGGGTTTGATTCACTTGAATAGCTTTGATGACTTATTGACCACTTTTCAACACCTATTTCTATGAAAAATATGCATACAAGACTTGCAATCACACATACAAAGAAGGGAAAAATGGTTAAGGGTTAGAATATAGGGATTTTCCTTGGTCAAATACCACTTTGGTAATCAAACCCTTGATAAAGAAATGAAATGAAAACAAGAAAGAATTATGAACAAACAACACATGCAAGTTTCATAAACTTGCCATACCCTTGTTGTTGAAGTATGAAGATATGTCAATGGATGCTCACTGTAAGATGCTTGATAATTGGTTGATTGAATGATGAAAAATGCTTGAATGCTTGAGTGTATGAGATGATTAAGTGAACAAGATTGATGGGGGTAAAAATGGATAGAAAAACACTTATTTATACACAATTGTGCCCTAATTATGTGAAAATACAACATCATAGGTTCACCTAAGGTCTTAATGAATAAAAACACAAAATAAATTTGAATTTAATTTGAATTTTGTGCCAAGATGGATTCATTCACCAGCCATGGTGAATGGGTCCCACTCAAGGCATGCAAGTGGGTGTCAGGAATTAAGATTTCTTTAATGGTTTTTTTTTTGTTTGTATTCAAAAACACACTTAATTAAGATCTATAAGTGCATAAAGGGGCCAAATAAAGCATAAGAAAGGTGTAATTAGTCGTGACAAGCCTAGAAAAGCATGAAAGTTT
>VDFB02368914.1:0-20290 GCA_007258455.2 Sequoia sempervirens | reverse complement strand
AGGGACCTTTTTTTATCTTTTTTTCGTACACCTGGGGGTGTTATCAAGAAGGAATAACATTTATTGTAGACTTTAATAATTTGCAATCAGTGTGTTATGAATTAAATGATGCTTGGTATGCTGATCTTGGTATTATGCGTACGATATAGCTGTGTCTCCTTTGAAAGATGAGATATATGTCATTCATTTATTGCAGTCTAGTTTACTTTCATTAGTTGAATTTGATAGTCATGAGTTTTCAATCTTTGTGTTGATTATAAATGGCTATGACCTCTGCTTTCGCGTTAGTTTCATATTTATGAGCTAGAATTAGTCACCTTTTTTTCTTTCTAGTTAAAATCACACCCATTTTATTTAAGTTAGATTAATTCATTGAAAATCATGAGGGAGCTGTACCTCGACAAAATTCAGAGAAAAGTCACAAATGTAATTGTGGAATTTTCAGAAGTGTTAGTGGATTTCAATTGGTGCTAAAGCTGGGTCTAGAGTCATTGTTTAATATATCTATCAAGAGCCATTCCATTCGCTAACAGAGTTTAGGCGACTCTACTAGGGAAGTGAATTAGCTAGAAAGTCTAAAAATTTCCATCACATCATGCATCAAGATGGTACTTCCTCATAATAATGTATTTCTTGTTTTGCAGCCAGACTTAGATTGGGTCAAAGTGGAGCAAGAAGACATCATATCACAATTAAATACACTCACATGGAGATAGAGGAGGAATGCAACATATTATATGTGAGTAACTTTTGTCTTGTAGGAAGAGGAGGAACGGGCCCATCGACCACCTGTACCTATGATTGAACGACCCCCAAGGTTGATATTCAAATACTATGATAACCCTCCTCGTCATCATAATCGTCAGCCAAATCCACCACTACGTCAACCAAGGGACCCACCTACATATCGGCCTCAAAATCTACCTTCATCTCGTCTACCACAATAATTTTTTTTCCTTAATTTTACTCCATGTGAGTTGGCGACTCTGTCTGTTTGTTTATGGATTCAAATCTTTGGTGCAATCAAGTTGGTCCCCTTGGTTGATCACAATATCATGATCTACCTCAAGGTTCTCAGAAGGGGTTCCCTAAATTCTCTGGTCAGAATGAACAAGATCCTGAGGACCATATTTTGGCTATGACAGCTATAAGTGTAGTTTTAGGAATTCGGGATGAAGATGTGTTTGTAAGAATTTTTATTGATAGTCTAATTGAAAAAGTGACAGAATGGTATAGAGGGCTTCAAAAAGGGAGCATTATTGGGTGACATGTTCTGAAGAATAAATTTCTCCAATGCTACAAAATCCCAATTGATATTGCAACTACCCTGTGTCTCTTCTTTCAGATCATGAAGAACGAAGCTGAAACAATGAGGGATTTTGTTTATCGTTTCAATGAATCTCTTCAAAATATTCCTACCCTAGAAAAGCCCAGTGCAAAGATCTAGTTCCATATATTCATTTCTGCTATGGAACTCGACATATAATTACTTCTTAAAAGGGATAAAATTCAAGGGATCGAGCAAGCTAAGTTGGAGGCAGTGAAGGGTGAAGATTATTTTATCGCCGTAGGTAAGTGGAAATTAGGTTCAAGTATGAAGCTCAAAACTAGCTATAAGACACTTCCTAATATTTTGGTTAAATGTCACCCTACTGTAGAAAACATGAATTTAACAATTCTCAATAACATGCAACATCCTAGTGGAGGAGAAGACCAACTCTATAGTGATCCGGCCTTGAATTTATATACCTCCTTTGAAATTGAAAGTGATTGCAATTCATCTAGTGATGATGAAGATGATGAGCTGTAGGATAGGTCATCGTTAGCTTCACCCCCTCCTTCTGATAAACTCCCTCTTTTCGAGGCTAGTTCGAATGATTTGGCATTGACTTCTCTTCTTACTCTGGAATATGAAGTTTTCCTCTTTAAAGAAATGGAGAATAAAGACATATGTTTAAGTTTGGAAGGAAATGATGGTTCTAGGAATGATGATTTTCAGGAGAAATAATTGTGGTCAATTCATCCTAACCCTCTCTTTAATTTTAATGAATTTGAAACACATGATAATCCTCTTTTCACAAAATTATAAAATCAATTAATGTTAGAGGAGGAATGTTGTTTATCAAGGGCTAAGGTTGATCACGACCAAAGGAAAGAGGAGGAAAATACTAATCTCTCACTGAAGGAAGATGAGATCAATGTTCAATCAAAAGTGGAAAATAGACCAATTATTGCTCTGTATCGGTCTATAAAGGAAATTACCTTTCATAAAAATGATCAGACTGAGAGAAGATATGATGACAAGGATAGTATTGTTTCCAGTAGTAATTTTCTAGAGACTGGGAAAAATTTTGGGGGATGAAAAATCAAAAGAAAATTTGAAACTCAAGGTACCAACTAGTTATTGGAAAAAGTGGCATCCACTTTTGAAGATGCTCATACACATTGTGTAGCTGAGGGTGGAAATAAAAATCAGCCTCGAGAGGTAACTGAATTCTTAGACATCTTCTCTTCCAGTTTGCAATCTGACTATAAGGTGTCTAAGTTTGCTGATGAAATTGTTGAAGGCAAGGCAACAATAAATGAGGTAATTGATCATCCCATTTCTAAATCTCTTCATCTTGAAGAGAATATTATACAAGATTCAAATGTTTCAAAATAATTATTTGATTCAATACATGGGATGGATGAAATTGAAGAAGGGATTGTGATAGATGAATCAACAGTTGAATCTAATGAGTCTTCTATTGCACATACTACAAATTGTGGTCCTAAAATTTTAAACAATGCAATTGCTTCCACATGTAGTGACCAAGAATTTCATTTATCTCATATTTTGTATGTGGGATGTCCAATTCGAGGGCTGGTTTCCTTTTATTCAAAAAATCAAGTGCAACGTTGTATTACAGTTGACATTGCACATAATTTTTTTGGTGATTTTATGCAAAGCAATGCTGGTATGAGTCATTTGATTGCTCAAGTATACAATGAGGAATGGATTTTTGAGCATAGGACTTTATCTAGAAAGTCTTTATAGGCTATTGGTTTTATGTATTTGTTGGCAACAGTTGCAATTTGGCAGTTGGTTGTGCACACAATTTTCAGTCACAAAACATTATTTCACACAAGCAACTACTTCTCCCAACCTGTTAATGGATTTTCATGATTATCTTGGGAGTCATTTGAGGTAGGGTCTTCCTACCGTGTACATAGTTGAAATTTTTTTGTGCTGGTAGTTTAGGTGCTTTCTTCCCTTGCTTTGTTCCGTTTTTGGCTTGCTTCTACTCTTCCTTCTCCATGATCCTCAACTCTGTGCCCAATGAAAAGGACTGGTCCGTGCTCATGATTCTGGGTTCATTACTTTGTCCTTTGCAGTCCTTGTCCCCAGCCAGAGCCACTATTACCCATAAATTTTTCCTTAACTTCTATTTAGGATGCTATCTTTCTTTTAGCCTAAGTCCTATACCCCATATATGTTCGGGCGGTCTTTTGTTATTCCTCTCAAACATGGGCAGGGTTTTTGTATGTTAATCGAACCTCTTGTTTTACCACCTATATTATTTGTCTTTCATCAGATGGTGTTTTTTCACCATGTTTGTACTTTCCCTTTTCTCCAAAGGTGGGTGTACGAATATTGGAAAACCGATTGATGGGTCATGTGTTAGAATTTAGAAACTTCACCCGCAAGTTATTCCTCAAGCGAAATTCTTTAGGTTATCCCAAACTTGGGTGAGGTTTCATTAGGTTTTGTGAACCACCAATTTTTCCGCCTAAGAAGAATTTTAGTGGTTAACCCAATTATAGCTAGTTTGATTAGTTAACTAATGCATTATATAGAAGGGAAACCAACATTTTCCAAGCATGATATGAACAGGAAACAAATGAAGCCATACATGTAAAGACACAAGTAGTACCAAAAAGAGATATTTTATTTATATATGTAAACATTTTTACATTGTACTGGCATAGACAAAAACTGCTTGGTTCGATTACAAAATTCAGGTGGTAGACACAAAAAGAGACAAAAGAAAGAGAAATTTCATTTTAGGTGCACAAAGCAAACATCAGGACACGAACGCCCTCAGTGACAATCTGCAGACGTTCAATTTGAGCTAGTGACAACAATATTTCATGTGACTGGACGAATTACACGAACAGTCCCACATCGTTCCTCACCACTCCCGTGTGCAGTAGAGCCATGGCTTCCTCCAGAGTCTCATCTTGAATAGCAAACGCAATGCAGAATGCGTCAACTATTAATCCAATTCGGGGATAATAGCTGAGCGCATTAATTACCACCTTGATGCGATGATGGAATTTGGGTTTCACCAAGTGCTCCAGTGCTCTCACACCCTAGTCCCGACAACCAAAAGTCCTGATGACTGTATAGATGAAGCACTCCAACATAGTTGTGTTATGCACATGGGCCTGGCTCAGAAACGCCTCACCAAGGATGCTCTAGAGCACTTATTCTTGCACCTTGCTTTGCACTTCGAAGACTTCTTTTAGCTGGTCCGAAGTGTGCCTAAATAGTGGGCTACACTCGATTTCCTCCAGGACAATGTAGTCATTAGCAAAATTTCCATCACTATGAGAACTCACCATATTGGATGCAATTGATTGTGGAAGAAAGAATGGCACTAGTTGAATTTATAGAATTTTGGTTAGACATGGGTGCATTCTTCTGAGCTTGATAAGATGTTAATTTAATTCACATTTATGACTGGCTTGCATTGCTTTGAATTACAATTTCCCATCAAGAAGCTCACATGTGCCACTGCTTGATATTCTTATCCATTGCATTGATGGTTGGTGAAATGATTGGTCTTTTGGCGGCTGCTATTGGGGTTATGATCAGTTTTCTTTGTCGATACCTATTCCTCTGCAAAATTCAATTATTCTGACCAAGTTCCCAAGGAACGTTTGGAATACAAGAAGTTGCTACTTTAGTAATGAATTTGGCGCCTATCCAATGGATTTAGCCATATTATAAATTTGAAGTTAAAAAGGATGAGAGAGACCTTTTTTATCTTTTTTTTGAATACACCTGGGGGTGTTGTCGAGAAGGAATAACATTTATTGCAGACTATAATAATTTGTAATTGGTGTGTTATGAATTAAATGATGCTTGGTATACTGATCTTGGTATTATGCGTATGATATAACTGCGTATCCTTTAAAAGATGAGCTATATGTCATTCATTTATTATAGTCTAGTTTACTTTCATTAGTTGAATTTGATAGTCATGAGTTTTTAATCTTTTTGTTGATTATAAATGGTTGTGACCTCTACTTTCGCGTTAGTTTCATATTTATGAGCTAGCGTTAGTCACCTTTTCTACTTTTTTGTTAAAAGCATATCCATTTTCTTTAAGTTAGATTAATTCATTGAAAATTATATGGAGTTGTACCTCAACAAAATTCAGAGAAAATCCACAAATGCAATTGTGGACTTTTCAGAGCTGTTAGTGGATTTCAATCGGTACTAAAGCTAGGTCTAGAGTCATTGGTTAATATATCTATCAAGAGCCATTCCATTCACTAACATCTAGGAAGACCATGGTTAGCAACAACTAATGCATTTATAGGTTGCAGGTCTAGAAACATGATTATCTCAAATGGAACTGTGACCAAGAAATTGGTCCTTTATCCACCAACCTAACCTCATGTAGATTTAGAGCAGACCATTTGGCCTACGCTAGATGAAGATGACCAACATTCTCTATAGAATCTCATGACCATTGAACATATCCCTTTTCTGAACAACCAAGATGAGGATGATTTAATTCCACACATTATACATAATAACTATGGTAAGAACTCACAAAAATAGGACTGCATGTCATGTTTGCAGGATCCTTTGCAAAATATTATACCTGTCAAGTCATCAGAATCAATATCTCAACTTTTCCATTTTTTATTGCCACAACAATGTGTCCTAGATATTGTTGGACTTGACATTTCATCCATACAATCAACATCCAATACTTTAGAAATCATGCTAGGTAGAATGCTCAATGTTAATCGTGGATTAACTATTGAGCAGTAGACTTCCCTAACCACTGTGCTACAAGAACACATAGCAACATTTTCTTGGGATTACCATGATATGAAGGTGATTGATCTAGACCTGTGTATGAAAACAATCTATATAAATGATGGTTTCAAACCAATTAGACAACCCTGGAGGAGAATGAACCTTTCATTAAGAGATATAGTCAAAATTGAACTACAAAAACTACTTGATGGAGGTTTCATTTACTCTATTTTTGACAGGACCAATGGGTGTAACCTCTAGTTATTGTCCCTAAGAAAGGAGGGAAATATAGAGTATGTGTGGATTATAGAGAATTCAACACAACCACTAGGAAATACCACTTTCCACTACCTTTCATTTATTAAGTGCTTGAATCCCTATTAGGTAAAAAGTACTTCTCCTTTCTAGATGGATTCAACGATTATAACCATATTAGAATAGATCCAGAGGACTAGGATAAAACCATCTTTACATGCCCTTGGGGCACATATGCCTATTCTATTCATCCCTTTGGATTATGTAATGCTTCAACCACTTTCCAAAGGGTAGTGCTAAGCATTTTCTTTGACTTTTCACATGACTCCATGGAAATCTACATGGATGATTTTACAACCTATGGAGAAACATATGATGAAGCACTCAATAACCTAGAGAATTTTTTAAAGAGGTGTCAAGAACATAATTTATGTCTAAGTCATGAGAAATATTTCATGATGATTAACTAGGGGATTGTGCTAGGACATTTTGTATCAAGTGAAGGGATTCAAGTGGATCTAAATAAAATTGGGATAATCTCCACACTCCTCGTCCCACAAAAAAAAAAGAGACATTAGCAATTTTCTAGGACATGCAGGCTAATATAGAAGATTCATTCAGGACTTTAGCAAAATTGCAACACCTTTATTTGTCCTACTCACAAAAGATATAGAATTTGAATGGACCACAAAATGTCAACACTCTTTTGAATCACTCAAGATAGTATTGACCAAAGCACCTATCTTGAGAGGACCAAATTGGACATTTCCTTTCCACATACACACAAATTCTTCCAATTTTTCCATAGGAGCCCTTGGACAAAAGGAAGGTAATAAGGAGTATGCCATATACTACACTATTAAGAATGTACAAGGGGCAGAACTCAACTGCACAACCATAGAAAAAAGAGATGTTTGCAGTTGTCTATGCCATTAACAAGTTTAGGCACTATATCACGAGGTATCCATTCTAGTTATCCACATTGATCACATTAAAATAAGGTATTTAATAAACAAACCTATGGTTGGTGGAAAACTTGTCAGATGGATGTTATTATTGTAGGAATTTGATATTACCATAGTGGAAAAACTTGATAAAGAAAATGTGGTGGCATATTTTATGTCTAGATTACCAACACAACTAATAGAAGGTGTTGTGGATGATTCTTTTCCAGATGAAAATCTATTTTCTCTAATGCTGCATACACCTTGGTTTGCTGATATTGCAAATTACCTAGTATCAAGACATATACCACCTTATTTCTCCCCTAGGGACAAGAGATAGTTGGTGCATAAAATTTTCCCATACTCCTGGGTAGCTGGTTATTTATTCTATACAGGCCCATAAAATATTATGAGGAGATGCATAAGAGAGGATGAGGTCTATGACATCCTTAAAGCCTGCCATGATGAACCTTGTGGGGGAAATTTTACAACAAAGAGGATTGCACTCAAGATTCTCACCACTGGCTATTATTGGCCAAATCTTCATAAGGATTTAGTTAAATATATAAGGAGTTGTGATAGACGTTAGAGGATGGGAAGGAAAACTAGGACATATGAGATTCCTTTACAACCATAGTTGGCACTAGCACCATTTGATAAATGGGGGCTAGACTTCATTGGCCCAATATCATCAACATCCAATAACAAGGAGTATATCCTAGTTTACACAAATTATATAATGAAATGGGTTAAATTCAAAGAATTGCAATTTGCTAGAGATGGTAATGTAGCCAAATTCTTGTATGAAGACATATTGACAAGGTATGGAGTGCCAAGAGAAATTATGAAAGATCAAGGTCCATAGTTTACATCAAAGCTGATTACCAAATTGGTTCAGGAGTATGAAATAAGGCATAATAAGTTAACATCCTATCACCTCCAAGCCAATGAGCAAGTGAAAGTAATAAATAGGGAGATTGAAAACATCTTGACCAAAACAATGTAGATTCATAGAAAATATTGGGCATCTAGGTTACATGAGGTAGTATGGGACTATAGGACAACATGGAAGGCAACAACAATATTTAAACCTTATGAGTTGGTGTATGGAAAAACAACAGTCTTGCCCATTGAATTTGAATAAAAGACACTTATGACATCGGTTGAACTAGATATGCACTTTACAACAACTCCCAAAGAAAGACTACACAATCAAAATGGATTAGATGAGATAAGAATGGAGGCAATGCACCACATTGAAATTATTTAGAAATAGAGAATCAAATGAAATGATTAGTGTATAAAGACAAAATAGTTATCTTTGCAAAGTCAAGACCTGACATACGAAGCCCTGGGGTTATTTTTTTGAATTTTTTTGAGGAAAGATTTCCTTTCAAGAGACATGGTACCTAGTTACTTTATCTGTGTTGGTATGTGCAACAACACTCATCAACACCACTGTTGTACTTGCTTTTGGGGATTTCACACATCCTGTTGTGCCTTTTATACTCACACTATGATATAAAGTGTCATGGGTGGGTTGTGAGTGTCTTTGTTTTGCCATCACACCTTTATCAAGTGAGTGTTCCTTCCACGATAACATTGAATCTCAATAATTCTTTCCTCATGTGTGTTCCTTTGTTTACACACCCTTTTTATTTACAAGCACTTTCAATTGCATGCTTAGATGTTCTTTATTCTCATATATGCACTTCTTGGTAACACAAAGTTTCAGTGGACCTTCCTTGGCTCTCCTATTTCACATTATTGAGGGGTTTCTGTTGTTAGTAGTAATGCTTCCTGGGTTTCAATTTTTGAATGATCTATGTATCTAGTTCTTGTTCCTATGTACTAGGAAAATGCAATGGCTGGTTATCCATGCATTTCTATGAGATGGGGCATTTACCATATGGAAACTCTTGCATTCCTATTTCTAGAGGCAACCTTCCATTTTCACTTGATTAGTGTTCTTTAGACTATTGGTACCAATGCCATTTGTATCTTCAATTTCCAAATGTTTGCCTTTGTTTTAAGGTCTAGCAATTCTACATGTGTAAGTAAGGAAGATTTAAATTCACCACATAGAATGTATCATTTATGGAAAGTAGCTTAGAAATTTTAGTGGAAACAATTATGTTGTTTTTGGACTATGAGAGAACAAAACCACTTGTACAAAAATTAATTATAGGAAAAATGATAATATAGGTTATACTACATAGATTATAACCTTAGTATTCTACCCATTTAGTTTTGTGCCCATTTTAAAAAAATGGCTTAGTACATTTATGCATACCCACAAATGAAATATCTAGTATACCCCTAGAAAATTAAGTTATATAATTATCACTATTAAATTTGTATAGTTGTGCATACTATCCCTTTTTACCTAAGATTGGTGTCATATCAAACTTGATCTACATAATGGGTATCTCCAAATAAAAAATTCATAAATTATAAATCATTTTTTGTGGTTTGATGGATTAATAAGAAATATGTGATAATTTTTTTTATGATTTCTATATTGTCCTTGGATATGTTGAATAGTTTCCCAAATTGAATTGGATTAAAATGCATGAAAAAATTGGCGTGTTAAATTTTATCGTAGGAAAGCAAGTAATAAAATTAAAGGGATTAGTTCTAGTTAGAAAATTAAAGGTGCACTACTATATTTTACCATTGAGGCCAACTCCATGGTATGAAATCAAGTCTAAAATTATTTTTATATTAATTGGGTTGTAAGAATTAAGTTATTTAAGAAGTGTTGTTTTGTCAACACACTATTGTTTAAATTTTTATATGATATATTATAGGTAATATACAATGATTGAACTATCTACCTCTAATATGTAAATTGAAGTATGCTAATGTTTGGGTATGATATTGCTTCTCTAAAAATATTATTTTTATGTGATAAGATATGCATGGAATTAGATGTTTGACATTGATGATGGAGAACTGTTGGTATAAATAAAGTCTTGTACCTAGTTAATTCATCACTAGCGGACTTATTTACATGTTAAGTTTACTTAGGTCCTAGGAATCTTTCTAGAAGGTGTTAGTTGTTGTTAGTTGTTATCTTATCTTTTGACTTGTAACACATGTGACCTAGGTAGTTGTGATGAGTTGTCTCATGTAATATGATTAATACACTTGTCATAATCTTATGGCATCTTGTATCTCACCTTGGATATATAACCAAGGGGTTTCTATTACATTTTACATCACATATCATTGAATCATATTGATAAGAATACAATTTATTCTTGTCACATTCTATTCTATCTCTCTGTGCCTTTCCATTTGGTCTCAAGATCTTGGAAGACTATCTCCATAGCCAATTCTAACATGGTATTAGAGTAGGTTGGGTGCCATTGGATAGCCTTTTTCTGAGAGAGTAGTGGAACCCATAAAATTTTCATGGTTCCATTGACTTCATGGTCATGTTACTGGTCGCTTATATCTTTTGAAATTAGGGTCTAGGGTTTAAGAGTTTTATGTATCTTGATACCCTTGATTATCCTTCAGTTTAAGTTCTCGTGTTGACCAGTTGAACTAGTTTACTAGTCACTTAAGTTCCTTCCCATGGTCTTTATTATTGTTGTTTAACTGACCCCAATGCCTTGGTTACCATCAGGCCTAGCAAGGTCCCTTTATGAACAACTCTTACACATGTCTTCAACATTGTTTAATCTTGTCGCTCATTGTTTATCATCCATCACGTGTTTCTGCATGAAATATTTCTTCTAACCCGTGATGAGTGATGTAATGCCTATCATTCAGTGCTTAGTTCATCACCCATTGCATGTTTCATTGTTATTATGAGAAGGTAAACCGTGATGAACAATGCGGTTAAGGTCTTGACCCATCATTGGCCCTTGACTATCAATGGTTACATTGTGCCTTCTAGAAAGCAGGACGCACATGGGCGTATCTTCCCATCGTGACGGTTTTGGTCATGTCATGAGTTAGATTACTTAATGAACCTTGACATGCGATGAGCGATGGAATTCAATTCTTCGTCAAGACCTTCTTCATGCTCAAGATCAAGGGTTGATGTCTCATCGCGCCTTCTAGCCATCGCTTGATGAGATCCAGAGTATAGAAAGAACGAAGAGTGATACTCATGAAATATGGGAAATATGGTAGTTTAAGCTCATCAAGTACATCAAATCTGGTAGGGCCTCGTGGAGAAAGGGAACAATGTGATCGTAATGAGTTTTCATTGAAACATTAATGGTTTGAATTGAAACAAGAATGACCAACCTAGGAGTAATTGTTCACTCATGCAAGCTTTCTTGCACCATTAATGGTATGTGTACTGGGTAAATTCATAGAAAGGAGTTTATAGTTTGTATTTTCATCTTAGTCGAGCGCCTGAGGAGCTGAAGGATAATTCAAAGTAACTAGAGCTAGAGCTAAAGGAGTTGCAGAAAAGTTTGTTCCCAGGTAAGTTGCCATCAATTTCCCGCTGGTTTCTCTTTGTTGCTTTGCAAGAGCTGGTGTGTTGAACCAAAAGGAGTCTAAATTAATTTCTAGAAGTATTTTAGGGTTTCTAGTTTCTCTTGAGTTAGTATAGTTTCCTTATTGGGTAGAATTATACTTGAATTCGAGTTTGAGTTGTTAAGAATAGGGTAATAATCCCAAACCTAGTTTACTTTTGAACTAAGTAAAAACCCTAAAGAAGCTAAAATGAACCAACCTGGTGAGTCATCATTGTCAAAACCCATACCCAAGAAGAAAAAGTAGGTCTTGCATGAACCCCCTCAAACATCTAAAGTCACTGAGAAGAAAAGGGCCGACCTAAGGATTCTACCCACTTCATGGATAAATTCCAACCACCAGAGGTCAAGGAAAGCAGTAGGAAGGCTACAGGGGAAGGGATTCTAACCACCAATTTCAAGGAACTTGTAGAGGGAATTGGTGACATTGTTGTGCCAGAGACTGGATGGGAATTTTTCCTATATGCTTTTACAAGAAGAGATGCTCTACATCTTGGTAAAAATGTCTGGGGTTATGATTTAGGAAAACTAGTTCTCCCCAATTGTTTTGTTGAGGTGGACTTGATGCTACATTTTGTAGATAGATATGATGACACAAACAGGGTAATTACAAACATGAAGGGTAGGAGCATTCTGGAAATAAAGGCAAGTAAAGTTGTGGAGGTCTTCAGAATGAAACCTGATGCCAGTGAAAAGATTAATTTTGAGAAATTGTAGAAGGAATATGTTGAACACAGGGTGGTGCTCTGAAAGGGTGAAATACCAAGATACAGATGAGAAAAGGGTACTTCATTTGCACTCAAAGGGGTTGAACCATTGGACTATGAAGAGTTTTTAGACTATTTCATATACACATATTATATGTTATGTCAGGTGCTTGGAGTAAGGTGTGATGGAAGGATAACATCACCCCTACTATTTATAACTCTAAATATTCAATATAGAAACAAGCACACGTGGTTCAATTGTTCCCACAGAGTTGTAGAGAAGTTGTAGTATGATTTGGTAAGGTTAAAGGAGAGGAGAACTCCATTGACCTTCAGACACTATTCATTGTTGATGCATATGATATTATATCAGGGACAAGAAGTCTTTGGAAAGGCCATGAGACTAAGACAAGTGGATGAAAGGAATAATAAATTTCCTGTTCAAATGTGCACACACATTTGGGACTTACACTGCCCAAACTCAAATTATGTTGGATTCTGTAACATCATAAAGCACACCACTTTGGTACAAATGGGTGTTGCACCTTCTGAAAGGATTTCTAGAACAATTCAGGCACTGCTGAGGCCAATATGGTGATGACCTAGATTATGAGTGCAACTAGGGAGATTGGTAGTTGTATGAAGATTGCACGGTCATCAGATGTTATGGGAATCTTGTGGCACCGAATATACTACCTAGGTTTGTTTCTGATAGGTTGGCCTTCATTGAGATAATGTGGCAAATGGACCGCTCTGATGCAGAGAACTTTAGGTTGTTTAGAAAGGCCTCCATCATTGCATCAAATTTCTCCTTTGATTATTTCGTTGTATTGGCAAAGGATTCATATGAGGTATTTGGTATAATTGTTAGTAACCTAAGAATGAAGGTAAATTCTACTAGAAAGTTTGATCCAGAAGGACATATCAACAGAGAAAAGATAAAGAGGGAAATTTCAGGATATGGACCTCATCGCTTTTACTTCGTGGAAGATGTGATAAGGAATCTTCCAACACTTGATGTTGTCCGGGACACAGAAAAGATATGGATGAAGATTGTTGAGGTTGAGAATAGGGCTTTTACTTAGAATTCTTACTATCAAAGCTCCTACAAACACATCACTAAAAAATACAAAAGGATGGAATTGGTCCTCAGTGATTTCATGGATGGCACTTTCTTGGAAAAGGTGGAACAAGCACAACAACTAGCTCAAAAGGCTCTACAAGAGAATTTAATCAAAATTGGTGGTCAACCAAAGGAGCCGCCCACAACACTAGAAGAGTAGTAGCCAATGGATGTAGGAGATACTCCTATTATGGAGTTTCCTACTGTAAACGTTGATGAATCATAGGATGTTGAGGAAAATATGCAACATCCATCCACTGAACTAGGGCTTGTTGAACAAGGAGAAGAGTTTGAATTTTTACACCTTGATATTGGGGATGTAATAGAACCTTTTGTCCCAAATGATAGGTTAATACCTTGGGAATATGATGAAAGCCGAGATAATGATGCAAGGGTACTAGCTTGTGCTAAGTTTCTAGAAGATTACTCTTTTGTAACAACAAGAGAATTTAGGGAATACATGGCTAAGCTCAAGGCTCAGGAAATAAATGACAGGATATAGAGGGCTCAGGAGGGAGTGGACCTTTCCCAATTGGAGGAAGTCAGAAAGAAGGCTGAAGAGGAAATCATTCAAGAAATTGCACAAATGAATCCTATAGAAGCTAGGAGATTGGTCAAGGACAGTCGGATGCTAGTGATGCCTAGCTGGAGCTTCTAATCAATAATTTCCCTGGATGCAATAAAAAATGACCCAAGTGTTGTGGTGTCAGAGGAAACTTTTGATGAGTGAACTTTTGGTTCAGGGTTTAGTCCTAGTCTACATGTGTTGGCTATTTGGAAATTGATGCCAAATTTAGGAAGATGTAGACTTAGTAGAGCAATGACTAGCCTCTCAGGAGATTTGATAATAGCTAGAGCTTCAGATATGACAACCTCACAAGCTTCAAGATTAATAATGCACACAACCATGTTGAGTGTGGATACTGCAGAAATATTTTGGGCCATGTATATGAAATTGTTGGAAAAGAATAACAAATTGGTTGAGGAATACAATAAGTTAAAGGCTACTATGGTTACTATAGGTCAGAAGATCCTACCTACTTCTCCAGCTAGTACATCATCACAGGAAAAGGAAACCATCAAGTCAAGAATTATTGCCATGAAGAATGAACTCCAAATAGTCAAGTCTGAAAATATTAAACTCTAGGAGGATATGAATAAGATCACAAAGGGTATGGCTGATGAGATCCTAGGCTATAGGTTGACAAAGGTAGCCCTTAAAGAAGAAGATACATGGTCAACATATAAGGGTATACATGAGGCTTTTGAAAGGTTCCAACATGTTTAGGAGGTTTTCCAAAACACTTGGAATAAGTGAAGCAGTAGACTGAATAGTTTAAGGGAGATACAAGCAAACACAAAGGATGACCCTGAAGCTCCAACAAATCTCCCAGATATCATAAGGGGAATTGGGATGATTGGTGAGGTCATAGGTTCTCATGAATGAATTGGAGGATAGTTACAAGGTAAAATCAAGGCCTTCAGGGGTATGGAGGAATATGGTATGCCCAAGATCCTTAATGAAGATGGAACAATCATGGAGTATGCACCATGGAGGGAATTTTTCAAGCGTCAATATGCTACAGGTTCATGAATACAATGTGTTGATGAAAAATTAGACCTAATTGTCTTGAATGGCCTTATTGATACTCTCATTGGAATCCAAATAGACATGGATACCTTTGTGAAAGAAGCCAAAGTGGTAATTGTTGCAAGATACAATGCATACAATACAAAGGTGTAGAAATTGCTTGATATTAATTGGCCACTGAAGATGAATATAAATATTGGTTGGAAAAATATGTTGAGTAAGCCATAAAGGTGGTGAGAGGAATATAGAGCATGGTCGAGTATAATATAGGTCTGGCCTTTTGAAATAATTATGTAAGGGAAATCTATATCCTCTCAATATGAAGATGCACGTGGTAACCTAGCCAATCCTTTCCTTTTGCTTTATTTTCCTCTTCTCTAATGCTTCACATCTTTTACTAAATGGATGGTGACATGGAATTCTTGAACAATGAGGATACGAGATCCACAAGCTTTTACAAGTTTTTTGCTTTTCTATTTTCCCCACATTTCTATAAAGTGTAAATATAACCACCTAGGGGTTGAAATGAAGTGAAATGTGCTTGAAATGTTAAATGAAATGAAATGTAATTATCCAATAGCCCGATGTTGGTTTGCTCCCTTGATCATATAAAAGGGATTTCAAGGCTATTGTGCAAGGGTCTTTGAAATTTTGTTGATCTCAGATAGTCATAGTGAAGTTTTTTTTTAGTACAAGCAAATAATGAGTATAGGATTACTTGTTGAGTCTTAGGATATAAGTCTGTATTTCACAGCTAGCTTAAATGTTTTGCAACAATTATAGCATTTAAGAATCGATAATGGAAAATTTCATGCAAATTGTCTCCTATGTATTCATTCATAAATCAGCAATGAAATAATCAAAGATTGTCTTATTGGTCTCCAATTCATCTGTTTGGATGTGTGTTTGCATTGTTGCTTCAATTCAAGTAGTTGATTAAAATGCTTTAATGCAATCACAGGTTTATGAGTTAATTCATAGGATCTTTAAGTATGTTTAGTATGGGAAATATGAGTTATGAATTTGCAATTAAAATCTATAATGGTCTATAAATATTAAATGCTTTAGTTATTGCATTACAGTGTGTTGTGAATTTGACCCCGTCACCCTAGGATAATGCATCGATTCTATACATTGAGTAAATCCAAATATATCGAGTCAGTTGGATTATATCAAAGAACCATTCATTTAGTTAAATCTATCTTCAATATGGCGATGGTTATTATGGTTTTCATTTCAAGTGTCCATTCTCTGCTCCAAGTTATAATGTTGTAAAGGATTTTCCAATTCCTTGCAACTTGTCAATTATAGAGTCATTGATATGAGAATGTATCCACTTAATGTGCAATGTGTGTGGAGATCTTTTAAAGGAATATTGTAAGTACATTGTAGGATCACCCTCCTGGGTTTTGCAGAGCCCAAAGTGCAGGAGGAAAGCTAAATTGCTTTCTCTCATTCATTGTCCAGCCCTCTTTGAGGTTGCTAAATATTAGAATTGGAAAATCCATAGGCTCCCTTGAAGATCTAGTTTGTATTTGAAAGAGCCAACAAAGAGATGGTAAATCTTGAAAAGTTGAGTAGGATCTTCTCTTGCATCAAATAATGATCTAGAGAATCAAAAAAACTTCAAAGAAATAATAGATTTGGGGGGCTCCATTTTTTGGCTCTATTGCAGGTTCAAATTAGAGCTTGTTGGTGCAAATCTAAGCTCACCATTGAGTTCATAAGGTTTAGTTCATGTGTCATCTTCTAGTCAATTATATCACATTGTGTTAGGTTATGTTTAAAATTTTCTTTGAGGTCACAAATAAGAAGTCATGATATAGCCAGTTTTTATTTCCTAACATTCTGGGTGGTGATTCTGAAGTTTCTCATTCTAGTATAACAATTATATCTTGAAAGGGACATGAGGAGAAGGAAAGTGACAACATAGCTAATGCCATGAGGAAAACCAAAAGTCACGCAAAGAAAATTATTGAGTAGAAGGTGGAACTTGAGCCTGCAAAGGATAAACAAGCTCTATAGAAGAAGAAAGCTACTAAATCTAGTAAGTCCCTTGAATCTCTTGTTGAAGCTTCTCCTACCTTTAACAATGAAGTAGATAGTGTAAATACTAATGAGAATTCAAATAATGGTGGGATACCTAAGGGAGGTCACAAAAGTTTTCCTATTGAACAAGTATTTGATAATGACCTTGGTAATTCTAGAGAAGAATATAAATGGGAATTCTGGGGTAAGAGTAAGGGGTTCCCAGAACCACCAACACCTAGGGTGGGGTCTATTTTTCATGGGGGAAATTTTAATCCAAGGCTAGAGCTCCCCAATCTGGAAACACTTATTCTCCTTGAGGAAGATCCACTTGACCAAAATTTTCACACCCCAGCCCCAAGTGAATATGGAGATTTCCTCGAAAATGAGGAAGATATAGAAAATGATGTGCATGCCTTGGAAGAGGGGGAAAATTGAAGCTGATTGACCCAAGAAGAAAAGAAGTTACAAGCCTTGAAGGAAAAGAGGATAGGGTTAGAGCTAAGTAGCTTGAAAGGGATGCTACAAGAAACATGGTTGAGAGAATGAGAGGGAATGCTGCTAAGCGTAAAGCTTTTGAAGAAAAGGCTACTAAAATAGTAGCCCAATTCGCCCCTGAAGTTGAAAAAGCAACAATTCAGATGGGAAATTTTGCTGCTAGCACATATGCAACAACTATTACTACCACTAAGACCACTAATCCTCCTAAGAAAACATCATTAATATATCATGGGAAAAAAACCATGGACCATTCCCAGAAGAACACTTTCAATACATTTAATACCAGTACCAACACAAATACCCACACCTTAGCTGCCAAGACTCTTGTTAATAACCCTTAAATTGATCCTAATCCATCTAATGCACCCTCAACTCCCAAACTCATGAAATTGTAGTTGGTAAATGAAAATTGCAGGAATATTTAAAGAGAGGTGGTGCAGGAGCACCCAAGCACTTCATGAAACATTTCAAGAGCCAGGAGGATGCAGGGGTCACGAAGACTTGTCAAGGATCTCAGAACATCAATTATGACATATTGAAGCCTATAATGGCATTTGGCATGGATGGGAGTAATTGGAAGATCAAAAGTCCTAAGGGTTCTGATAAGGACCATAGGAGCAAAAATGATTGTGAATGGACCAATAGTGTCCTAGGGGTTTAGAGAGGTATAAAATGATTTAATTATGTCAAATAAGGTTGGATGTTAAAGATTCAATAGTTTTTAGGTTGTAGGAATCAATAAAATAAGAGTTGGAAAATTCAGATTTTCAAATTCCAACTTAGGTGGGAAAATGAGTTTTAGGTGTTTTAGAGGTAATTATGCATTGTAATCAATCAAGAACGGTTGGATCAGTTGGGTAATGGTTCTATAACCCAAAAATTATCATTTTTACAGAGGTTGGGCATTTGGAGAAGTGACTGTACGGACTGCTACAGGAAATAGTGAAAAAAACATAGTTTTCTTGCATTTTCTTGAGTCTTTTTGATGATCTATTGATTCCTTTTGAATTTATAATCAATTGGATGGTTTAAGAACCTGAATTTACTTTCAATTAACCTCTTGAATGATCTGATAGACGTTAGGAATTAGTTTTTGTAACATATTGTTGACTGTCCTCAAGAATAACACAAAATTTTCACTAGTTTTGGTGGTTTTCATGGATGATTGATCCATTTCAAGGTAGAATTCTGTTGTGACCTGTGAAATGGATCATTCCTAACATGTAACATACATATTTAACAAACTAATGTGCAGGGAAGAAGAATATTGAGGTGTACACCAAGATTTCACAATGCAAAGTGCTTGAAGTTGGAGGCTAGGGTATAACAGCAGAAGATCTACCTTAATGAAGGGCATTTTTTTGAGTTGGGATAGAATAAATATGTTTTCCTAATGGTGTAGAGTCAATGAGAAAGTTCTGGAAGTGATTGGAAGGTTAGTTTTCAAGAAGCCCTACTTTTTGAGGCAAGTTAAGGAGGGTTTTGTGTTTGAGCATGCTAGAGGTGTCATAGAGGCCTAAAAACTTAGAATCCTTGGTTTTGAGTCATTTTAAGGACTGTTGAAAGTTTCATGGTCAGGGGTTGAGTTTAAAGGGGGGTTGCTTTGGAAAAGAGGGCTAATTAGGCCTAAATTGGAGGAAACAGTAGATTTTTGATTGGTGTGCTCCAAAACAAGTGCCATCAAGAATCTAATATGTTATGTATCATTACAAACCACATCTATTTCAATCATAGTTTGGAGGTTCCTTTGGAAAGTTTGAAGTGCAAAGTCAAAAAATCACCGCAGGAGGCCTAGTTAAGGTGAAAATTTGGCTTTGTGTCTAAGTCAGAGGGTTGGGCTTTGAAATCATTCAAAAAAAGTTTGTTTGGCCCTATATGTTCCTAAGGTTTGGGTCCGTATGAAGGAAATAAGCTTTCATTTGGTGCATTATTGAGGCTTGTCTCCACTGACGTTTAGAAGAGTGGTTTTTCGAAATTGTGTCTTGTAAAACCTTTATCCTTTTGTTTCAAAGTCCTAGAATCTCTACATCAGAGTGGTACTATAGTGAGTAGGTCCTTTAGGGATTGGAGAATCACCAATGGCACCAAAAAACCAATTGGCAAGAGAGTTGGAAGAGTTAAAGGAAATCTTGGAAAGGGAGAGAAGAGAAAGAAGGGAACAAGAAGCAGCAAGAGAGCAGGCCAGAGCAAGAGAAGAAAGGCAATGGATAAGGGAGAGAGAGACCATGCAAGAAAGGATAAATAACCTTGAGAGGAGTAGGAGGAGAGAAGAGCAAGAAGACCAAGAAGACAATGTTGAAGATGAAGAGCATGTGAGGGTAAATCAGGAACAACAAGCAGATGAGATAGAGGACCCTGAGGAAAGGAGGTTACTGAGATTGTTGAAGGCAGTACAAGGTCATGGAGCGAAGAGTCACATAGATTCGCCTATCTATCAAGGGAAGATGGATAGTGAAGAGGTGTTAGGATGGCTTGATGTCTTAGAGAACTATTTTGAGTTTGAAGAGATGGAAGAAGAGAGGAAGGTTAAGTTTTCTAAGACAAAGCTGAGAGGTACAACACTGACATGGTGGACTAGTTTTTAAAATGATAGGATGGCTAGAGG
>VDFB02368913.1:0-15776 GCA_007258455.2 Sequoia sempervirens | reverse complement strand
TTGCTAAAATTATTAATGATCCGCCTATAATATCCTGCATGTCCCAAGAAACTCCTAATATACTTTTGTTTTGCAGGTGTGGGCAGATTTGTGATTACCTCAATCTTTGCACGATCTACTTGAATTCCTTTGTGAGAGATGTAGTGTCCAAGAACTACACCTTCCTGCATCATCATGAAACGCTTTTCACTATTTAAAGAGAGATTGTGATCTTCACATCTCTGTTGGACTTTCTTGATATTCTCCAATGCTTCATTGAAATCAGTACCATAGGTGGTGAAATCATTCATATAAATTTCCATGCAATCATAAGAAATGTCTGAAAATATGCTAATGGTTGCCCTCTGAAAAGTTGAAGGTGCATTGCATAAGCCAAATGGGAGTACTGAGTAGGCATAGTTCCCCCATGGATAGGTAAAAGTGGTCTTCTCCTGGTCTTTTGGTGCAATTTGGATCTAGTTGTAGCCGCTGAATCCATCTAGAAAAGAAAAGTATTGCTTTCCTACAAGTGAGTCCAAAACTTGATCTATGAAAGGTAAGGGAAAATGGTTCTTTTTGGTAGCAACATTAAGTTCTTTGTAATAAACACAAACTCGCCATTTCCCTCCTTTTTTAGGCACAATCACTAATGGAGACACCCACTGGCTATCTAAGATGGGCTAGATAAATCATGCATCTAGCAACTTCTGCAATTCTCCTTTTACAATTTATCTCAGTGCAAGGTTAATTCTTATTTGTGGCTGCCTCACTGGGGTGCAATCATCTCTGATGTAAATTTTTTGAGTGCAAAGCTTAGGATCCAATCCCTTCATCTCATGATAGTCCCATGCAAATGCATGTTGATGGGTCCTCAATAAGTTTTCCAATAATAATTGTTGTTCCTCACTCAATTTGTTGTTAACATTCAAATACTTTCCTTCTGACACCTGTACTCGTGTAGTTGACTCTACCATAATTGCTTCATTAACACATGGTACCTTGAGTTCATATGGTAGAAATGTATGGGACATACTTGTTGCTGCAAGAAGTTTGTCTATAGGAAGAGTGGCTACAGGAAGAACGTCTGTAGGAACAGTGGCTACAGGAAGAACAGGAAGAAGTGTCTTGACTGGAGTAGCAAAATGAGAAAATGATGCTTCCTCCACTTCACAATTGTTCTGAATGATGTTAACCAATACTTCATCTTTATCTTGAAGTTGCATGAAGGAGCTTCTACCAAACATCATAAGTTTTGCCACATAATTGACTTCCTCGACCTCTTCACTAACATGTGGCCACACATAACTATCCTCATCATGGGATGGCTGAGCAGGAGGATAAAGAACAAAATTTTTGGTACTCTTCCCATAAAAAATGGTCAAGTCACTTGACCGACATCCAATATATGCATCTGCAGTTGCTAACCATGGCCTTCCAAGAATAATGGGATACCTGCCTAGTGTAGGTTTAGGAGAAAGAATCATAAAGTCTGTTGAGTACTCCCAAGAGTCTAGAATCACCACAAGATCCTCCACTATACAATCAAGCTTAATAGTAGAACTATCAGCAAGTTGTAGGATAGTAGGAGTAGATCTCATGCTCGCAACACTTAGTTGTTGTAGGATGTCCTTGGTCATTACATTTATTGCTGCCCCTAAATCAATCAGAGCATTCTTTATTTGAATCCCATTTATAACAACTGCTACCACAGGACTACTTGGGACATTTTACTTGGGGATAGTCACTTTTCCAAGCATGATGTCAGCTAGATGTCCCACCACATGAACCATAGTGGGGTCTTTCTTCTTCCTACCTGGCTTCTTGAGGCATGCTTCTTTGTTTTCCTTGCCATAGATTGAGACATCCTTTATGGTTTGAAATAGAGGTATCTAGACACATATATGCTTTAGCTAATCCAAGATATCAAAGGTTGTGTCCTCCTTTTCTTCCTTCTTCTTGGAAACTTCCAATCTCTAAGGAAATGGTGGTTCTTGTTCAGTTGGCTTGACTTGGACTGGTTCAATATTTTTAGGTGCACTTGGCTGAATGGGATCATTCAAAGATTCCTCTTCCTCTTCCACATGAAGCTCAGTGATAATGGGCTTGGAAGGGGATGGTAAAGTAGTTATTGAATGTAAGTGCATGTCACTTACACTCACAACATACACAGGGAATTGATTTGAATCAACAGAGTATATAGGTTGTTGTGGTTTGTTATTTGGATTGGGTGTGGGTTGAGTTATTAATTGAGTAAGTTTAGGTGCATTTGAGCTTGAATTAGTAGGTGGAGGCATTATAGCAGGTTTCTGGGGTTGAGAAGGTGGTTGCATGTAATTGGTTGTCTGGGTAGGCCATTGCTATCCTCCTCTCCACTGATTTGTTTGTTGCCAATTTCCTGGAGGTGGTTGCCAATGCCCTTGAAATTGTTGCCAATTCCCCTAAGGTTGCTACCACTGGGTTGTAGAGTTTTGATGATTGGACCAAGCATTTGGGGGGTTACCCCAAGGTTGTGGTGGATATCCGCCATAGTTGGATGGATATGGGGGCTACCATTGGTTACCAAATGAATAGGAATTGAAATATGGTCCAACATAAGAGAGTGGATTTGGTGGCATACCTTGTCTTGGAGCCTAAGGCCTCCTTTGTGCAACATAGTAGACTTGGTCTTCTTCAATATGAATTGGCTTGAATTCAGGTGCAATCTGCTTGCCTTCAATATTAGTTACCATCTTGCATCTGCAGTCCTTCTTTTGTCTACAATGGGGGCAATACTCTGCCAATGTTCCCTTTGCCTCCTCTTGCTTCTTCTTGACCTGAAGTGTGTCTAGCTGAGTATCTAGATTGTTTATAATGTCTTGCTTGAAGTCTGCTAGCAAATGAGTAATCCATTCTTGAAACTCCATCGGTAGTTGACTTACCCATGGAAGATTGGTAAGCTCTCCCTTTCTCTGAGGCTGCCTTAGAGTAGTTTTGGCATATTTTCTTGATATCCTCCCAAGGAACTTGGGAGATATCTCCTCCTCCCATTAGGTCCAAGGCATTATTGCAGCTGTCATTGACTCCTCTTGGGAAAAAAAACTTTTGTGAGTCTTCATTAAGTGTATGGTGAGGAGATTTTTGTAGGCATAATAGAAACCTTGTAATGTAATCCTCCAGGCTCTCATCTTCCTTTTGCTGCATCCTAAAAATGTCGCCTCCTCTCATGTCACTTCCCCTGCAATACTCCTTGTATTTCTCAATAAATTTTGTCTTCATGTCCTCCCAAGTTTCCATATTATCTTTGCCTAGGCTCATGAACCATCTTAATGCAACTTCTTTCAGAGTGGTTGGGAATAGTTTAAGCCTATGGGAATCAGTGGTATAGTCATAACTCCCGCAAAGTATGTCAAACTAAAACAAGAAGGTATCAAGATCTTCTGTGACAAGTCCATAAAACTTGGGGAGTGTTGAAGCAGGGATATTTTTGATGTTGTCAACTTCATTCTGATGGGAAATGGGGAAAGGAAAAGTTGGTTGGTTAAGTCTATTTCTATTTGCATCACCCATGCCTTCTTGATGTAGTTCCAAAGCAAAGGGATTCTCAAGCTAATTTTGGTCTTCAGAGCTAGTCAGATCAAGGAATGCATCAACAAAGGGGTGTGGATCTTCTTCTTCTTCTCTTGGTAGGTTTTGATATCTAACTAGCTGGAATGGATTAGGATTATTAGGAAGGAATCTCCCATAAGCATCCCTTCTCCTTCCTCTATGCATGTAGTATCAACTCACTATCAGCCAACTCACACAAAGAATTGGTAAAGAATAAGGGGGTCATTACTTCTTAAATGAGGATATACTAAGAACAACTTCCACAAAGACTACAGCAAGAAAAACTACCAATGACTCCAAAGAACTCTCTAGTTTGACACCATCCTTGACAATGGCACCAAAAATGTTGACCTCCTACAATGATTTAACAACTAAGCCCTTACAGTTGTGATTCAGAGATTGGAAATCTAAACTAAATAGCCATTCAATTATCATGAAGGTGCCTTAATTTGTCAACCCAAGTACGTGAACTTGAAATGGGTCAACACAGTATATGCACTAGGAACTCAAAGTAGCCATTTTCATTCTACAGCTAAGAAAGATGTAATGTTGAAAGTAAATTGCTTGGAAAGGAATAACATAAATGTTGAACATCAACCAACAACCATACTAAGCTTGAAATGCATGACAAAAATGAAAATATGAACAACAAACATAAAACTACTCTGTCTGCTTTGGTTGCAGGAACAGTCAGCACCAGATTCTTAACTAATTACTAAACATAAAGTAATAACTAGGCTAAAATAAGCTAAAGGATGGATTTCTCACCAAGTGGCCCCCCTTGGATGAGTATCCTCTACTACTAACAAAAATTTAGATGCTTGAACTCAAAAATTTATTTTATTCATTAGAAAACATGAGTACAAAAGAGTAGCATAATTGTATTACTGAAAACTAAGAATGCAAGTACAATATCAGATTACACAACCTCCTAAAAAGGAGCAGCTGATCATTATTTATACTACCAACTAAGCAAGGCAGTCAACTCCATGAATTGGGAGGACACCAATTTAGGGAAAGTAGAGAAAATGGAGGGGCGGTTACACGCACATGAAATCTGGTCAGACGTGTCTACAAATTTAGCACAATAGTAACACCAATATTGCTCAACAACATTAAAATCCACTACAAGGAAGTTACATTTGATTTGCATGGGGAATCTCCTATCGTCGACCTCTTTTGACCTTTGAATGATTCCCTTGTTGGACGTTATGATGCATGCCTAGCTGGCGGTGTCTTTCTCAATTTAGTATCTTCAAATTATATCTGCATGGCAATGTTAGCACACACAATAATTGCACATCTATAACTACCTTAAAGAACATTCATTAACCACATGAAAAATTAATATAGATAGTCCATATAACATGCCAATGTCATTAAAGATTTGCAGAAATAAGATTAAGCCCAATGTCAATAGTTATGAGGAAATATCATAAAAAGTATCAACACTTAACATCAAGGTTCATGATATCTTCAAATAAACCATAAATTCTACCCAAAACTAGACCATAAACTAGGCTCATCACTGCACATAAAGTTGATGCAAGGAATATGCTTAAGAATATTCTCAAAGAATATTTTAAAAAAGGCACCCCTACTTTTTATTTTCTTATAGTTTGCATGAAAAAGTAGTTTGCATGAAAATATTTAAAAAAACTAAACCTCCTTAGAATATTCTATGGAATATTGTGAGAGAATATTCCAAATCACATGCCTCTAAAAACTTGTGCTTAAATAAAAAGGTGCTACAATTTTTTTGACCAATAATTTTGCATGATGAAAACTTTGAAAGGTTAAAAAATTGCACAAAATATTGAAGAAAAACTTAGAATTTTTTAAGGAGGCCATGTATTTTTTTTTTGCATCAAATTTTTTTCCTGCATTGAAGCCATGCTTGGGATAACCTGTACTATTGTACAGTCATACGAATCCATACTGTTGTAGAAATTTCTCTGCCTCAAAAATCATGCCCACCAAAAAATGGTTCAATTTTTTTTTTTTTTTTGTGAACCAACAATCGATCTTTAGGTTTTTGGCTGCTCCGGACATAATGGCATTGACCGTTTTTGCTAAAAATGCCTAGATTTTTTGCCCACCTCCAGATCTGGCAAAAAAACTATTGTATCTTGAAACCCTTGCAGATCTGACACCGTGAATCCAAATTTGACAAAATAGAGGTCAATCTTGACTGATTTGAGCATTCCAAAAGTAATGGTGAGGTCCAAATTGACTCAAAATGCACATAAATTTGACTTTTAGGATAGGATCCCTCAAACAACGAACAAGAAGCGGCAAATCTGAAGCTCTGATACCATGTTAAAGTTGAGAAATACAACCTCACAGAACCCAGTGAACACCTGCAAGCAAAATAACCTGTCATGTATAAGAGATAACAAAACATAAGAATAGTGCTCTGCTTGCCGTGAAACAAAACTGCATAAAAAAGAATTAAATTAATTACAATAAGATCAATCTTTATGAAAGGAGATCAAAACCCTAAAGGTGAGTAATTAATAATTAATAATTAATCAATTATTAATGGGCTGTTGAATGCTGACTTGCACACATGCCCCACTTGGAGTGGGGACCCTCTTTTCATGATGTCTTTTAACCTTTGGTTTTTATGAGATTTGTCTTTTAAGGGTCTCGAGATGTTGGTCTTACTGGATTTGGTCTTGCTTGGAGGCTTGAATTGGTTGAAATTGGTTTTTTAATGAAATCCGGGTTTTGACCTGAATCTGGGATTTTCCAGCTCTGGCGGATTTTCCCGGGTCCTGGTTCTTTGTTCTTTTATGGCTTAATTTTCCGAAATCCGGGTTTCTGCTCGAGTCCAGGATTTTCCGGCCCGAGCGTATTTTCCCGAACTTCGTTAAAATCCCGGTTTCTACCATATCCGTGGAATTCGTGTTCGTTCGTATTTTCCGTGTGTCTTGGTTTTTTTTTCTGAGATTCCGTCCTGGGCTCGGGTTTCCAATTTTTTCTGACATGTCTTGTCGCTCATTAATGCTCGAAGTACCTTTGCTCATACACGAGTATGGATGGATTTAAGGTCTTTTGGGAATTATTTTGATTTCATTCTTCACTTGCTTTCTGCTTTGGCATTGGAGAGTCTCCATTTGAGGTCCTGATTGCTAAATTCGAGCTGCCACTTGTGGATTGATTGAGCGCTGGTCAAAGTTTTTGTTACTAGGGCACATCATTTCACAATCACCACCTCGAGCTTGGGCCTTGTTCGGATTCCATGGTAAGTCGTTGCTAGCCCCTCTTTTGTTTGCGTCATGATTGAATCTTTCGAGTTGATTGATAGTCATTTTAGGTCGGCCTTTGCTTGAGTATGATTGTATATTTATAGAGCTAGGGTTTGACCTCACTCTTCACAAGATTTCATCATTTGCACTATGCATGCCCTTGTTTACCAAATGAATGTCGAATAGATCAATGTAGATGGGCGTTCTGGGTAGGATTTTTCCCCTAGGTGCGTAATTTGTTGTATTTCGCGAGATTGGGGTTTTTGGTATTTTGTTCGGATTTGCTAGGAACGGTTGATCCGTCATGATTTTCATATCTGGCATTTAGATCAAATATGCTCGTTCCTTGGGAGTCTCGGTGTGCTCTGGCCTGATCATTTAAGGGTAGTATTTCAAACCTCGAGCTTACCTTGGTTTTCATGGCGGAGGGTCTAGTCGTCAAAATTGGGGCATCATTGTTTCGCTGTGAAGATTAGTCATTTGAGAACTTTGGGGATTTGAATCCATGTGCATCTAAAATTTTGCTTATTGGTGTCGATTTTGGGACCATTAGAATCCAAGTAGGAAGGTTTGAAGTGATCATTCGATTCTTTGTTCGCATGGTAGTAATCGTCGGGTTTCTGTCGTATCCGCGGAATTCCTACGCACCCGAATTTTCCCGATATCTGTCAAGTCCGCGGAGCATGGCGAATTCCAGAGTATTTAAACCATCCGCGAAAATCCGTCCTACCCGGATTTTTCCGGTTTTCCTGCTTGATTTCATTCTTTTCGATTTTCGAGGCTAGGACTAATGGGGTAAAGTGCTAAATGATGATTTCTTGTTGCTAATAGACGAATTTCATGATAATATCATAACCTTTTGTCCATACTAATGACTTATTTGGCGAATGATGTCTTGGCAGCAGGAATCCATCTGGTTCAGACTTCTCTGAAATTCTGCCCCGACGAGATTTTCCCGGTTTACCTCATTTCCCCGAATTGCTTCATTCTCCGGATTTTCAAAGATTGATGATTAGTGATGGATCTTAATTGCTTTATGTGGTTTTATGCTAACCCTTTGATTGGAATATGTATGATAATTGGATGCTCATGACATTTCTTTGTAAATGGAGGCTGAATCAAGTAAGGCTGTTGCGGGAAAGTCCAAAGGTGATACGGAGGGATCTTCCATCACAGAGGCAGAGAGATTAAGATTAGATACCAAGAGTCAACTACTTGACAGCAAGATATCTTCTGTGTGGTATGAGGTTTCGGACTCGAATGTTGGAGCATGGAGATACGAGGAATTCAAAGAGAGAACAGCTCGGAAGGATCTGTCGGTCTTGAGACAAGGGATGCTGAAGTCCGGATTGGTTCACGTGGCAGGGTTCCCTCCTGCAATTCAGTGCTATGAGTTGATTCTAGAGTGTGCCCGGCAGTATGACTTCGACACACAAAGGGTTGTTAGTACCGAGGGGAGAGTCTTGGCGAATTTTAATCATGTTTCTATTGCCCAAGCCTTTGACATGTCGGATTTGTCTTTTGTATGTGCCTTAAACATGGATTTGGCCAAAACCTATTATGAGAACGAGCCCACCAAGGCCCAGCAAATGATTAATTCCTGGTTGGAGAAACCAAAGTCTCACTTTTCCAAACTTCCCAAGCAATTACACAGGGTTAAATTCATATCAGATATATATGATGCTATCACATTTTTTAGCAGGGTGGCTGGTTTGAAGAGTGCTGGAGTGCTGGAAAACTGGATGGTCCATGTGATCAACAAAATTGAACAAGGTACTAGTTACCATTGGGCAGGACTCATCAGTGTTGTGATTGATGGACAGCTGAGGGATGTCTTAGAAACAAAGAGGTTCACCATGTCTTCCTATGTGATGTATGTGTTAGCTAGATTCTACCCATACAGGGGTTTGAATCCGAAGGGGACATTTGAACAAGATGTAATCTATGACATATACCTGGAATTGCACCTAGGACACCAGGATTACAAAAGATAAAACGATGCATTTACAATGCATATCACTAGGTTGCTTCAAAATGTGGAGCATGTGAGATTGTCCGATGGAGCAAAGGAGTTGATAAAGGGATATGGAGCTTGGTTCACTCAGTTTCCCACTTTCTCCTACATCAAAATCGACGGATGTCAAGCTGCCCCATACAGGTTGCCTAGGTATCCAATTGATCATATTGTGATATTGGAGGTTGTAAGACAGATATGTGACTTTGATGCAATTGTCAAGAAAGCAAAGCATAAAATGGGTTTTGGTGGGGATTTCCCTCTCAAAATTGGTATAGCTGAGGTGTGCCCTTCCATCCAATCGGCACATGCGGCAGGGGACGAACTAGCTGCTTATGGTTTCTCCTTCCATTCCAAGAGGACGAACTTTGATATCACCGGGGAGGTGCAAAAGAAGGCCACCAAAGAATACCGTCACAAGGATGACCTAGAGGAATACTGGGCAAATATCAAAGATGATTTTGAAGCAAGGAAGAAAAGGTACTCCAGGCTTCCAGTTGATGTGATAAGGCAATACAATGTTAAGTTGATCCCCGACCAGCTAGAAGATGACGGGAATCTGGTGCAAGACCATGCATATGAGTCTGTCAAAGACAGATCAATCGGAGAGATAAACTGGAATGATGATGAGGTGACTAAGCTAGAGGACCTAATGGCCCCTATCATGAGATTTACTACTTCCTGGTTGAAACATAAGGTTTGGGAGTTGGAAAGTGAGAAGGTACCCTGTACCTTTAATTTGATGGGAAATCTCAATCCTATGTCCACTTCAGAAGAATCTGGGGAAGATGACCCCAAAGGGAAAACTAAAGGGAGCTCACCCTTCAAAATTAAAATCAGGGGTCCTCAAGAAAGTGAGCCAGAACCGAAAATAAAACCAAAGGGAAAGAAAAGAAGCCGAGCTTTGAAGATAGGCAGGTCTTCTGAAGAGCAGGAATTTGAAAAGGCCAAAGAAGAGGACACTCCTCCACAGCCAAAGAAGACAAGGACAACTAGGGTTTCAAGGAGGAAAGGTCAAGAAACTTCCAAAGATGAGACTCCTATTGTTGAAGTAGAAAGTTCAGGAGAAAAGACTAAAGTTTATACGAGGAGATCAAGGACTCCATCTCCTAAGGAGACTATGCAAGAGATGGACCCTCTTCTGAAGGCACCAGTTGTGGAGAAACCTAAGGCTACTTCCCCTTCACTGAGTTTACCTAAGCAAACAGCCCATCAAGAGCAAGAGACTAGTGGAGAGGCAGAACCTTTCAAGGAAGGAGAACTCTTTGGTGCAGCAGCTGAGCTTGGGGTTGAAGAGGTAGAAAGACACCCTTCTCCACTAGTTCAATATGAAGATTCTCCGGAGAGTAGCAAAGGTAACGGATCACCTGAAAA
This sequence comes from Sequoia sempervirens, assembly GCA_007258455.2. Classification (NCBI taxonomy): domain Eukaryota; kingdom Viridiplantae; phylum Streptophyta; class Pinopsida; order Cupressales; family Cupressaceae; genus Sequoia; species Sequoia sempervirens. The sequence goes on along the minus strand of VDFB02368913.1, from coordinate 5,573 downwards.
GGAGGATGCCTCTATTAGAACCCCATCGCCTATGCAAGAAGAGGAACCTGAATTGAGTAACCAGGGTGATCAATCTCCTGAGAAAGGAAGGGAGGAAACACCGGAACAACATGAAGAGATCGAAACAGAAGAAATATGGGTGGATCCTGCGGTTTCAGATTGGTTAGAAAAGGAGATTACAATGAAGAAACAGGTTATTGTTGAGGACACTCCTCTTGATTGGGATGAGATGTTAACTAAGATTGGTAAAGGCAAGAAGAAGAAGATGGCCAAGGTAGTTTCAAGGATAGAAAGAGATGAAGCAAGTAATAGGGTCATCCACATTGCCACCCCTGCTGCGGATAAAACTAAAGAAGAGGTCACCGGAAAAGATTATAATGTGCAGACCATTAATCTTGGACCAGCTTCCATGGAGCAGGATATTGAAGAATATGAAGGGTCCAGTGCAGTAATAATTGGGAGGTTAAGGAAGGAAACTCAGTCTAAACATGAGCTTAGAAAGGAAAATGAGAGGCTTAAGAAGTGTCTAGAAGATGTAATGAAACCTCTGCAATCTCTCCACCCATCTTCCTCTGCGACTCCTGGTTTCTTTCCCAAGGAAACCATTTCTGAAATTGAAAAGATGAAGGCTTCCACCCATACTGCAACAGATTGGTTGAAGGATGTGCAAGTGAAAGGAGACAATGCAATAAAGGATGTCCTTTCGGTTGGAAAGGATGCAGTCAGAGCCAAAGACTTGTTGGAACATGTGCTATCCCAAGATAAGGAGGACATCGATCTTCTGTTGTAGAAGTCTAAAGTAATTATGGAATATGGAAAAGATTAGTTGGCTGTAGATGGGATTCTTCCTTCCTCCAAACTTAATGAACCTTGGGAATGGTTTGAGGCTTTGCAGATTCGGCAAAAGGCCATGAAGAAGATTCATAAATGAAAGAAGCTGATAGATGGTGACCTGACTGGAGTATATGATGGGTGCATTGAATTTTTCGAGATTATGACCGGCAGGAGGAAAATTGCTCCTAAGTACTTGAGCCTAGAACAATTAAGGGAATGGTGGCATGATGTTTATGCCCTAGATTCTGAAAATGTCATAACAGGACACCAGCTGGATGATGCAACAACCTACTTGGTTGTGATGGATAAGTATCAAGCTTACAAGGATGATTGGAATAAAACTGTTAAACAGTCAAAGGAGGAGATTGGCTCCATCGAACGTCGGCTTAAAATCTTGCCCTTTCCACCTATCACTAAGCTAGATAAAGTATTTTTGAGAGTTCATGGATCATTGGCTCAGAATAAGGATAAGGGAGGCGGTAGTTAATGCCCATTTTGAGATTTGTGCTTCCCTATTATTATAGGGCATGTATTGATCCGGGCTACATTGGGGAATGTGTCTAGGCTGACCTTGATGATGTATCGGCATTTAATGTGTGCCTAATTTTGAAATTCCTAAGGCCAACTTGTTTTGGGCTAAATATATTTTGTAAAATGTTTGGCTAGGCCGACATGTCTTGAGAATTTGTTATAAAGGGCATTCTTGCCTCATTGTAAGCAGCTAGGAGGAAGATAATAGAGACAAGTTAGTTCAGAAAAGAGCTAGAGTATTAGAAGTAGTAGTCAATTTCTTGAAGCAAATATTGTAACAGAATAGTGGAATTGTTGCAGCATTTTGGTAATCTAATACAATAGAAGGCATTGTGGTTTTCCTGGTGAAATCTTGTGTTAGTTATCTTGCATAGTTCCTGTTGTTTCATCTTTCAAATTGCTTAAAGATTTAGAATTTAGTGTTTTAGAGTTGGATTAATTTGGTTAATGATGTTCATGATTTCATATTTGGAATGTTTGTAGCAATCTCTGGTCTATACTCCCAGTAACTATCTGATTGTAGTAGGCTGGTGAAGTCAACCTAGACCATATATCTATTTTGTGCTTAGTTCGATTGTGGATGAATGTCTATGATTTGAAAATCTATATGCCATAGAAGATTGCACCGTTCTTGTGATATTGCACTGTGGGTTAAGCGAGAATTGGTTATTTGAGATTGGTCCATTCCTGATATCTGTCATTTGCATGGTTCATCTTAGAAATAGTTTAGGTTTGATTGCTTCTCTTGCACTCTCATCTTTTGCCGTTTCTTTATTATTTGGTTAGATTTAGGACTTGAGATCATCATATTGCAAGATCTGATAAATTGGAAAGATACAGTTTGTTTGTAGTAAGGTCCGATTGTGATTACCAGCATTTTCACATATTATCTGAGTTGTTTATGCATTGTCATGACCTGACACCCCAGAGACCTTGGGGTGATTTTTAGTTATTTATTGTTGAAAATAACCTTTCAAGAGAGATAGAACATTGTATTATGTCTGAGTTGTTGCTGTGTAGAAACACCATCAACAGATTGGCGCTAGAAGGAGGGCCTGAATGAGCACACTGGATTGTTTCTTGAACTCCATCTCTCCAAAGAGATATATGAGAAATACCAGATCTACCCTAGGAGGAAGATTTACAGGAATTACAGTTCCCCACTAGGTCAAGGAGGACTCGAGAAAGGGGAGAATCATCATCACCCATCCCTTCACCAGCATCATCCACATCTTCACATCCAGAAGTTGAAGCCATACCCATCCCTGAGGCAGTTCCCATTCAACAACCTCAGCCTATCGTTAACCAACCACAACCACCACCCCCACTTTTGCCAATGGCCTTCCTTGCTAATAATCCATCTCCGTTGTTTTTCAATGCTTACAATGTAATGCACAAAAACCCTAAACACTTTTGTTCAAAGTTCCATGTTAATGACCCAAACAGGACTACAGAAGAACATATAAGGATTTTCCAAACCTGTCTCAAAGACAGAGGGATTGTTCATGAGGATGTTACCTATAGGTTGTTTCCTTATTCACTAGGAGAAGAGGATTTTTACTGGTACAATCACCTCCCATCTAGCTCAATTCTTAATTGGAATAATCTTGAAACTGCCTTTCAACAGAAGTTCAGAATACCCATCAGTGCCAATGAATTGTATCTGTAATTCACTAGAGTCAAGAGAGAGGTTAATGAACCAATATCTAGTTTCAATAATAGGTTTCACTGTGCGTACACCAGACTTCAAGATCCTTATATTTTGGATAACAATACAGCCCTGGGAGTCTATTATGAAGCATTGGATAGCCTTATGGCCACCTTTCTGAAGTAGAGACCTAACCCTCCAGCTAGCTTAAATGATGCCTATACAAAAGTCGTCAAGCTTAGCACAGATCTTAGGCAACATTTGACTAGACCATTGCCTTCTTTAGGACCAGTTGCACATCCCAATCAGGTTCAGGCAGTAAATCAGGTGCTTACCAATCATACCCCAATCATGAACCCGGTACCCCAATTGTCGTTGGTGCCACATCCTGGTCTCCCTATGAGCCAGGTTTCCCCTATGATGAATTTTCCCTAGCAACAGGTTAACCAGCCCATGTATTAGCCACAGCTGAATATTTTCCCTGCCTATTTGCAGAACTCTAAAGTGTTGCATCAGTCTATGGGATCTGCTACAATGCCTGTCCCTCCTTAGAGTAATCCAAACCAGACCCCTTATCAAGATCCAAATAAGGATAGGATTGATGAGATGGTCGAGCATATAAAGAAGTTAAATCTAGAGGTGACTTACCTAAGGAATAAAAATAGCCAATTACAAGCTGCTCAGAAGAGTATACAGTCCAATCAGAATAGAGAATCTCCACAAGGATAGAATTTTGACAGAGGACAGTGTAATGAAAGAGGATTCTATAATGATAGGGGATATAATCAGGATAGGGGTTACAACAATGACAGATGATTCAATAATAATAGAAGACATAATTTCGATAGAGGACAAGGTAGTGGATCAGGATTTGATAAGAGGCAGTCACAGGGACAGAACAGAACATGGAATACATGACCTAATAATGGAGGAGTCCCCACCCCATTGGATCAACTAGTTAGTCGAGTTGTCAACCAGTCTGCAAATCAGCCAGTCAGTCAAGACAAGCCTCCCAGTGGTGTGTATTTGGCTGAGGCTGCTCTGTCAGGATGGTGCAGGCTTCATAAGACAAGCCAACATTCAGAATTAGAATGTCCAGAGTTCCAAACTATAGCCTCCATTTTCCAGTATGAGGTGGAGAATAATGCAAATGGGCAGGAGATTGTTCCCTCCACCCCTTACGATTCTCTTGTGCTAGTATTAAATCACGCTCCCTTTCCAGCAAGTAAAGAAAATACTCCAGACGAAGAATCTGATTCCTAGGAAGATAAAATAGATTAAATCTGCAATGGCGACGAGGTGGCTCAGTTATTTAATGAAGAAGCAATGAATGATAATGGTCCCCTTGATAGTGAAGAAGGTTATCTTGAAGAAGTACAGATGTTCCAGAGGCAAGGTTTGAGAGATATGCCTCATAGGCGCCCACAGGCTGGGGGACCTTTTACCACCTCTATTCCTCCTAATAATTTCAATACCCCTCCAGATCCGAATGCTAAAATTAATCTGTCCTATCCGCATGTTTCAAAGCAGTACCTTTCGAAGGAAAGACAAGTTCAAACTGACTCGCAGAAGGAAAAAGTTGTTCAAGCAGGTAGAGACAAGGTGGAGGAACCTTCTAGGGAAGTCTCCATTGATATGAGTGAAGAGCAAATGGCTTCGTATCTCACTAAGGAGTTCAAAAAATTAATGGTAAATCTTTTAGCATTTGAGTTATTGAGGTTCCCTGCAATTAGGAAGGCAGTTTTAGGTACTTATGATGCACATCCAGTGTCTTTGGATAAACCTTCTAGTGAGGATAACAATAAGATTTCTAGTTCTCAGCCTATGAAGACACAAAATCAAGCCCACAGTTGGACTAACTTTCCCCCTAGAGACAAAGGAAAGGAAAAGGACAAGACTCAAGTGGCTCAAGTGGATACTCAGTCAACTTTGTTTCAAGGGAAGACAGAAACCCAACCATTTCTTATCTCTGTGCACATATTCAGTAAGAATCTACATAATTGTTTACTGGATTCTGGTGCTTCCACCAATGTGATGCCATTTGGAGTATGTAGAGCTTTAGGAATTACACCTACTGATTCCTAGAAGAAAGTAACACAATTGGATAGAACTAAAGTAAATGTGGTGGGAGAATTAAACATGATTCACATGTAGATAGCTTCAGACCCAAGGATTCAACAGGTTATCAATATTCAAGTAGTTGATATCCCGAATGCATATGGTTTGATTCTAGGAAGAGATTTTACTAAGGCTTTGAATGGATATGTGTCTACTGATCACTCTCACATGTGGCTTCCCTGGAAAGGAGTGCCCAATCAGATCAGAATTGAGAGAGAGCCAAGAATGAAATACATGATTATGGAATACCAAAATACTTCAATAGAAGTTCTGATATCCGAAGTAGGCATGGGAAATTATATGCTGTCAACCCAGTATGAGGAGTCAGACTCAGAGGAGGTATTGATGCTACACACAATGCCAATTGATGCAGAGACAGGATCTAGCCATGTTACTATTTTGACAGAATCAAGGGAGGAAGAAGAGGAAACCGAAGATAATC
>VDFB02368912.1:0-24785 GCA_007258455.2 Sequoia sempervirens | reverse complement strand
TATTGACCACCATATCCATCACCAAGGAGCTTATTAATCAGTTGTTTTGGTTTGGTTATATTAGGTTTCTTTAAGGGTTCAAATCGTTGCCAAATTTTGGGTGTCCTCTGGATTAAACTAAATACATATATAAATCAGATAAGAAAAGTCTCTAACAACACATATGTTTTTAATGTCTTAAACGTACCTATCATATTGTGCCACACAAACTAATTGGCCTACTATTGCCAAATTTTGTTTAGGTTATGGTCTCAATTTGAGGGAATTTCTAAAAACATTTATAGACTATGGCAGAGAGGTCTGACATAGATTTCTGAACATTTAAAACTGCATGGTATTCTTCAAGGGCCTTCTCTCTCTTACTAGGCACCTCACCTTTCAGTGCCACAATTTCTTAAGGAGTGGTTGGAGGAGTATTAGAAATACCGCCCTTAGGAGTCTTCACAGTTGCTGATTTTGGGGCATCACTTGGAGTAGGGTTTTTACCCTGCCCTCAATGTGAAAGCATGGACACCAAGTTTTTCTATTTCAATAACTATAATGTCAACCAACCACGACATTATTGCAGGAAATGTTAGAGATATTGGACTGCTGGTGGAGCTCTAAGAAATGTCCCTGTTGGAGTTGGTAGATGGAAGAATAAGCCCTCTTTTGGAATTTAATCACTATTATTACTCAACATTCCCAAGGATCTATTTAATCACTATTATTGTTCTTGTGAAGTTATAAAACTGCATCAATGGAGTAGGACTATTATTGTTCTTCTGATGTTATAAAACTACATCAATGGAGTAGGACTAGGGGATGCAAATTGGAGTGTGGTACTTGATGGGATAATGGCCAATGATTCATAAACTTTCTCAATCAACACAGATACAATTTTATTGCCCAATGGAGAGGTTGCTTTATGTGTTCAAATTGGAACTAATTTATATGGGCTTGTTTGCTAGATAAACAATACCGCTTTATATTTCTATATTTGTGCTCCCCCTATATTTTTGGGAAAGTTTTTTTTGCTATTTTGTTGTGTCTTTCAATGTGATATGTAAATAAGGTTTTTCCTGTGGTGATAATGTTGATAATTAGAGGTTAAAAGAGGCACCCAAATCTTTGAGGTCCTTTGAACACAAGTATTTTGATGTTGGTGTTGTGGATTTAGAACATAAATATTTTGGCACATATAGTGCAAATTTGGTTAAAGGGTGCCCATAGTTGTTTAGTCTCTCTCTATCTACACTTGAATGTTGTGTGATGTGTGTCTTGGAAGGTGTTTGGAGGAATTCATGAGTTAGTGGTAGAGCATATGTGAATTGAAATATGATCCTTGTTTCCTTTCTTTTAAATTAGTGATCATTAATAATTTATGATATGAAGATTGAAAATCACTCGTTGCACTGTCGCTTAAGGCAGTTCGAGATTTTTTCTCCCTAATCAAAACTGTAGCATGGGTGGTTTTGTTAAATATGTTAAATGATTTTCTAGTGCAACGTTGAATTTTACAATACTATTTATTTGCAGTGTAAAATTTAAGGATATGAATAAGGTTCCTTTCATCCTATTTGCCAATTGTATTATTATTGTGGGGTTTAGATCTCTGAGTCATTGTTGGTCCATCCAAAATGATATTAGAAACAAAGATTTGGATAAAGTGGATTGTTTTGATGTTGCAATGTAACTGTGTGAGTGAGGCACAACTAACATGATGTCTACAAAAATGTCAAGGACAAAGTTTCAGTCTCTTCAGCTAGGATTGCTATCAATGAACGTCTTATGCTATCCTGATTGTGTAAGTATGAAGAAAGCACAAAGAGAGATCTACCAATCTAATTTTTCAATTATTTGTTGCTAGCTACCAGCCCTTATTATTGATATAAAACATGGCTTTCTCTATAGGAGTACAACCAAATTACTTTTCTATGGAAAAAATGAATTGAAAGTGAGGTGCTTAATGTTTAAGGCACTCTGGTATATATCGAAGAACTTTTTTGATACTCACAATAAAATAGTAATGAATTTCACAATATGAGCTTTTGACTTCACAAAGTCAAAAGAAATATCATCTGTTTATCATAGATTAATATAGTTTTGTGTTCAAACTTCAAAGAACTAAATTTACAGCTATCATATGTCAACAAGACTACCAAGAAGCATCCTATTCAGTTTTAGCTTGCTTGCTAGAGGAATTTTAGGTATCTTGTTAAGAATGTATTTTACTTGTACTTTCATAACATCAGACTGGTTCCCTTAGCATAATGAATCTGGATAGATCTACTGGCATTTTCAGTTTTACTTCAAATTCCAAGCATTAACCAAATTAGACCAAATTTAATCAAAACCCAAGTGAGTGCTACCAAAGGAGAATCATCATCTGAAGTGGTTCATACTGTGGATGATGGGGCTTGTGACTCATCATTTTATGGAATGGTATTAGCAGGCCTTAAATAAAAACCTCAAGCCATGAGGCGTAATGATTTCTCATCATCATCACTTCCATCGTTCCCTTCTATGAGTGTAATTGGGTATTCTTGACCTGTGTATTACAATGGTTGTTTTTGAAGCATGCCTTCCAGCATAAGTGCTTCAGGGAGAGTTTACTCAAGACAACGGCGTGTCTTGGTTTCCCCTTTATCCCCTCTCTCTCATCAAAACATCAATTTTTGCGAGCAGCTAACTGAACAACTTCCTCTTATTGTAACTGTTAACTCCCAAGTATTCCAATAGATTCTTCAACTATATGCAAGAAGTAGAACTCATTGACAATATTTGTATAAAGATTGAAAAAGTTAACACATCATCCACAAGCAGTATTGGAAATTATGAAAACATGCAGAAATTATACCAAAAAAATACAAATATACAATTGTATTCATTTTTTCAAAGTATGTACATGCGATATGTACAATGAAGATGTCTTTAATGATATTTGATGATGGTTATACATTGTTATTCTACAAAGTATGTACATATGAGTTATTTACAAAATTAAGGATATAGATTGTTTAGAAAAAGTAAAAACTATTCAATAATGATCTTTGATGAGCCTTGCTCGTACTGTTCGTCATATAGTAGATTTCTTTTAAAAAAGAGCATAAACCGCCTACTTTCCTACATGTTTTATGGAACTCTTTTGCAATATCTTCCTTTTGTTGGACTTCTTCTTTGACAACAACAGTAAGGTACGTTGCTTCTTCAATCTCTTGGATAATCTTTTGTGAATGTTCAGAAATTGATTTAACCAATTTTGCAATTGGTGTTTCAATGTACACATTTGAACTAACAAAATCATCATCTAAAATTACTATTGGATTTGTTACTGTATTTCCCGTTTCATTTTTGTGACCTTCAATATTTTCCATTATCTAAAAAAGACAAATGAAATTATTATTCAAAAATTTGAAGAAAACGGGGTAACAGTATTAGCTAAAGAACAAAGTGTAATTTTTTTAAAAAATGATTTATTTCAAAATTCTATTTTTAGCAATTTTCACATTTGATGCACTCATTAGTTGCCTTCAAGAATGAATAAATTGACATTTTTCCACTGAACCTTTTAGACTCTAAATGCTACAAATAAGTATCTAAATTCCAAAAATTGTAGCTTTGCATGCAACATAGAAATATAGAGGAAAATATAAATTTTAAACAATAAAAGAAGTCATTCTATAAAAAGAAGATTTATAATTTAATGAAAAATTGAAGTGATAAATACCTTTGTAAGCTTTGTGAAACAACTGTGTCTGATTGCTTGTATCTGTTTGTTTTCTAGTTGAAGAAAAAAAGCTCCAAATTTCATAAATAAAATGTCACAAATAAAATATCAACTATAAGACTGACTGTTATAAATATAAATGTAAACTATAAAAAATAAGAAGAAGATTTATAATTTAATAAAAAATTGAAGTGATAAATACCTTTGTAAGCTTTATGAAACAATTGTGTCTGATTGCTTGTATTTGTTTGTTTTCTAGCTGAAGGAAAAAAGCTACAAATTTCAAAAACAAAATATCAACTGTAAGACCGATTGTTATAAATATAAATGTAAAATATCAACTGTAAGATTGATTGTTTCAATTTCTGACTGACTGGTATTTATAAATGTTTTTTAAAACAAACATAGTAGGTTATGAATAAAAGTAATTTTAAACTATTCATTCTCTAAAGAACATAATTCTTAGTAAGATTAAATACAATCCATGAATAAGGTTACAAACTTACACATAAGTCTAAAGTCTTGAAATAGAAGATAGTTGAAAAAGTCAGATATTGCCTAAGATGATTGAATTCTAATATTAAGAATTTCAACAAAATGCTTCATGTAGCTGCAGACTTAAAGTTTGTTTAGCACGTCTAGCAGTCATCATTAAAGGAGATTGACAAGAGAGTTTTGAAAAGATAACAATCACCTTAACGTATAAATAAGGCAGTCAAGATCAACAAAGTTCCACAACAAGTTTGTGATGAAGACATGATTCACAATGAAGAGTTTACTATCATAAAGACAAAGTATTGAATAAGACAGTCTAAATCATGCACTTTGAAAAGAGAGCAATAACAATGAAAGAACATGAATAAAGGACAATCATATAATAGGTGTCTGATTGCTTGTATATGTTTCTTTTTCAAGTTGAAGAAAAAAGCTCCAAATTTCTGAAATAAAAATAAACTAAAATAATATAGATGATAAATAGAAGATAATATTTAAATAAGTGTAAGGTTGGCTATCAATATCAGTTTATAACTATTTTACCAGAAAAATGAAAGCAAAATAATGGAAAGTACCCTTTGTTATCAAACATATTACAAACATAAATAATCAGGAAAAAATTTATCAAAAAAACATAAGTTTTGAGAGCTGAGTGGATTTTAACTACAAATACCAGAGGTAAATGTTTGGATTTCATCAGCAGGTTCATGACTTCAACAAAATATAATGTCAAAGCTCATGCATCAAAAACTATTTACTACCAAGTAAAGCTTATTCTATACTTCCTAAGCATACAAGTTGTTTTTCACAATTGCATATGTCTACACTGGGATTTTGTTTTAGAACAATATTCTCTTTTAAAGAATTTTAAGTATAAACTAAATTGTGGTATAATGGTTGCAGTTGATTCCATATTATGCCTTATTCAGTAATTTTTGTTCCAGATAATCTCACATTCTTACTATTACTCTGGTTTCACTTAATGCTGAATATGCACAGTGAATTCATTGCAAATATTACGATACACAGGGCTTTGCTGATTAGGGTACAGTGTGGTTGGATGTAAATTTTAAACTTGTTTAGCATCTACCTAAACAACAACTAAAAAGGACTTTAAACCCAAACATAAAAAAAATCAAATATAGAATTAGATCAAGGAAAAACAAATTAATGCAAGAGCAGTAAATACTAAATAAAACATTCTACACAAATCTATGTAATACAAAACACTTTAACTGAAAGAAAATCCTCTCCTAGATACGTGAGGTACCCAACAAATACAAAGAAAGGAAAACATTCCATTAAAAGGTAAAGACTTTGAAAATAGATTTAAACAAGAGTGAAAAATTGTCTCCAAAAAGAAGGCAACATTGCAATTGGGGAGGTAGCACTTCACCACTCCATATGGCTAAAGAAGCATACCAAATATGTCAAAAGCAAGGGTAGCCTTCAAGTAATACAATCGATAAGGAGCACATGACCACTCCACTTAATCTTGTTTAGAAAATCCCGAGAACGAAGCCTCAGGAGGAGTTAATAGCATCTAAAACTTAACTAATTAGATTGATCATCATTAAACATATAAATTCTCAGTTACAAGATTAATGTAAAAGTATGCACTGAAAGAAGCCTGAATGAGAACCCAAAATTGCCATTGAAATGCAGGGGCAACTGCAAGTAGGTTCTCCCTGACAATCAAGGACTTCAAACCTCCTGCAACTCCATTCATTGGGCTCATTTCATCATCAGCCATATAAAAAAATCAACTAAAAATTTGGCAAACATAAACCCCACAATTAAAAACAAAAGAATCAAAAATTACAACATTGAGGACACATAGGTTGTGGGAAAACTTAATGCATGCCATAAATAAAAACCTAGCCACTATGGAATTCTCTATCCCGTCAAATGCAGGCTCAAAAGATTGCAACTCTTTATCAATCAATGAATATCACAAGCGGAATGGAAGAGGTCATATAAAATGTCATTGTTAGAACCTCTATCGAAGTTCTTTTTGTGGAATGAGTAACCACCATGCAGCCATGCACAACAGGAAACCACATCCTCAACTATTTACCACCAAGTCTAAGCATATATATTTTATTGGTCATTGAAATAACTAAATCATCATCTGAAATTATAATTACATCTATTTTTGAGGCATTTGTTAAGCAGTTTGTTGAATTGTTTACAACATTAAGCATATAAGTTAGGATAATATTGCGAAGTCAAATTCTACCAGTCGAATCTTGATCTAGACCAACAACAATGATCATATTTATCCATTGAAATTTCATATCTAATCTAGAATCATAGTAAATAGGCCATCCATTAAAAAAATAAATTAAAGAAAAAAGTCTAAATGTAACATTTATTACCTTTTGTAGCCTCTGTTTCTTTTGCTCGGTTAAAGATCACACCATATTAGCTAGCTTGGCCAAAGTGTCGTTGCTGAATGCTAAAGAAATCTATCCCCAGTACAACACAAAGATCATGTACAATGCTCACATAGTCAAGAACTTTGTGGAGTCAATCATTCTGACAACAATCAACTAATACAACCTCTAACAGGAACAAAAGCAACCAAGACATAAGGCATTTCGATGGATATGCAGAATGCAACAGCTAATATGCATATTAATAAGTGAATTTAAATATATTTATAGACAACTTGGAGCGGTCTATAACAGTGATCAAAACTGACGCCTTTATATTTATTGGAACTCCCTGACTTTCGCAACAGGCTTTCACGTATCAACTGCTATTTATTAAATGCAATCAATGTGAATTATTGCGCGGTACATAGGTAGATTGTCGAAAAACCACCTGCAAGACTACATTCCATGTTGGCCTAAGACATCCTCTGGCAAATGCTAGAACTTTATGCATGCAAGGGAGTTGTATTTATTTCCCACTATTCCCTTGCATAAGTTTGTGCACCACATTTACCCATGACTACCTACCTTTTCTAAAATGTGATACGTTTTCAATACATGGAAATCAATAGTGCCAATTTTAATTTCACCTGAGATTTAATCCAAAGTTTTTATGTATACGGAAAATTGTGATTGTAGTGGTATGCCTCTCAGCGTAATTATTTATAGCCTCATCTACTTGAACTTATTTCTACTCATGGCACATTACATTGCAAACTTCCAATTATTTAGGTTTTTTATTCCAAAGATTTTGAATGCAACAAGTTGTTCTCTACAACACATCCCCATGTTCCACTCTCCCATAATCGATAGAAGATTCACATTTGATTCACTCGTACAAGATGGGTTGTTAAACATCAAAGCTTAACAATAAGAATAATGTCTTAAGTTACAAGGAGAGGATGTTGCTTATAAAATGAGTGGTAGAATACAAATATGGATTTGTAGAAGCATGTGTAACTTATGTACATGCCTTAAAATATATTGACAATACTATTAGATAACTCCTAACAGAAATCTCTTTCCTTATGCTCCAATAAATATTCATACCCTATTATAAAGCTCCCATTTTGATACAAGTACGTAAGATACCAGCAAAAGTTATGGAATTTAGCTTTACACCTTCTAATTGTTGTCAATTGAATGTTTGTAAATCCTTTTAAAATATTCATTTTGTGCATGTCCTATAACCATGGCATTCCATTAGACCACATTTCTTTGAGGTATTTTGTAAAATAGTTCATTGCCTTATTTATGCTTTCAAAATTTGCACACATGTATACCAAAGCATTTCAAACTATAACATCCAACAAAATTCCCCCTTCTAGTATGCTTTGATGGATTTCCTAATCCTAATGCAAAGCACCCATTTTAGCACAAGTAAGAAGTATGTTGGCAAAGGTTATGGAAAACCTTTTCAACAAACCCATTTTGTGCATATTGTGTAATCACTATAATCTAATATTAATCATTGACGAGTAGGCCCAAGGTTATGTGGAGATAATACATCTAGGCTCTTTATTTACTAGATGATTGGTATCCAATACAAATGTATTACTATTGTTGCATAGGCTTATGCATGCACCTAAAATTATGTAGTATGATGAGAAATGTCAAATTTCATTTTCATTTATCTTTTCTATTTTATCTAAAATGTCTCTTGTATGATGGTGTAACCTATTGCATTCAAACTTCATCTAAACCCATGAGAAAGTAACCATTAGGATTGATATAAATCTAGTTTCCTCTTTCAATGGCCCTCAATATGAGATGGCCATACTTTTTCGGAAGGTCCAAAACCATACCACACAAGTTTTTGCAATTGGGTTCATTCTATTTTGTTGTATAAATAATTATACTGATCATATAATAAGTTGAGAAGTATCAATTAAAGTGAAGAAGATTGGTATTTAAATGATACAAAATTTATTTTAAATGATATTCTAATAACTACCATTATTTTAATGTAATAATAATCTCTACTTGCACATTAATAAACATTTTAAAAAGTTGACTAGATAAATACGAGATATTTATGTAGGTGTTGAATAAAATTATAATTATGTATACAAGCATCAATTATATTGATTGCTAAAGAAACATTTATACAAAGGCAAAAGGTTATAGAGCTTTTTGTATGCCTTTGTGTCTATTTTAGTTTTTAATGTTATCATGACTACTATCATTATTCCCAATAAAACTTTTAACAATTACTTATATAGATAATGTTATTGTAGTCGCTACCATTATTTCAAATGAAACTATTAATTTTGCTTACATTAGCAAGCATTTGATCTATTGAATGAATATTGAAGAGAATATTGAGACCATAGAGGAAGTCTTGAGTGACTATTTTTTATGTTTTCAATCTTGCCTCTCTTCTCTATTTATGCAATAGATTGCAATAAGTCATGGCCATGTTTTTCATTAAATCTTAGAAAATTAGAGAGGAGTTAGAGATTCAAATCTATGTTAAAAATTTCTTCAAGACTTTGATCCCAAGGACTAGTTTGGTTTTGACAAAGGTTTTAGTCCATGTGGTACCTTATAAGCCTCGTTTCACAACTATTAGTTTTTTCCTATAAAGTGAGTCTGCAAAGACTTAAAAAATCCATTTTGTACATATGTTGCAATAATGGCATCCCATGACACCACATTTCTTTGAGGCATCCTTGTTTATGCTTCCACGTGTTTGCAAACTTGTCTAGCAAAGCATTTCCAACTATAGTATTTAGTTAAGAAACCCTTCCATTATGCTTTGATGGGTTTATATACCCTATTCCAAGATACCCATTTTAGTACATATAGGGAGGATGTTGCAAAGGTTATGGAATTTAGCTTTACACCTATGCATATTATTGGCCATCCAAGAAATTTTAGTCACATTACATAGCTTTATGTTTTGTGTTATTGGTGAATCAATGATACTCGTCCATTATCCAAGTCAATAAACAAAAATCAATTTTACAAACTCGTCATACCAAACCATAGCTAGAAAGCTTCTCTAATTTGTTAAAAGATAAAGTAGTAATTCCTATAATGTGAGCTCAACAAAATGAGGCATGTTGCACCTTCCATGCTCCTCACCCTCATATTATTTTTGTCTTTGATTTTTTCCTCCAACTCCTAGTAAATGTTTCTCCATAATTCCTAATCGCTCATCTTATGCATACATTATGACATCTAAAGTGTAGGCCGTAATAAGTGTTGAATTCATCCAATTTCTCCCTTAATTGACAGTAAAAAAATATTAAATTGCATACCGAGAACAAACGCCAAATTTGAAACAAAACTCAAAATGAAACTTTTTTTGGTTGATGCGGGTTTGCACATTCATTCGAGATGCTATTGCACTAGAATTGATGCATTTTAACAAGTACACATTTTATCACTTTGAAGAAGTTATTGAAAATCATATTTTTAATAGTTACATTGAAATATTTAGTATGATATTGATTTAAATATCTATAAATATTAATTTCAAATACATTTATTTATTCTTCTAAGTAATATTAATATTATTCACAATCTAAAATTTCTTTCTTGACATTGCATACTCATTTACCAAGACCAACATTATCATGTCATTATAGAAGATTGAAGTATTTCATTTATCTAATCCATTACGTTACTTTTTCCTTACATTTGTAGAACTTGAAACATCACGGATATTGCATACTCATTTACCAAGACCAACATCATCATGTCACTAGAGAAGATTGAAGTATTTTATTTATCTAATCCAATGCATTATTTTTTCTTTACATTTGTAAAACTTGAAACATCATGGATATCACATACTCATTTACCAATACCAACATTATTATGTCACTAGAGGAGATTGAAGCATTTTGTTTATCCAGTCCAACATGTTATTTTTTCTTACGTTTGTAGAAATTGTAACACATAAATTTTTCAATTGAAATTGCTAGTTTTTATCCTTTATATGGTAATCCCACTCTTATGATTAAATCATTTAAAGTGTCTTTTACAATGTGTATAACAATTCTCAACTTATATTCTCTTATAAGAATCTTAATTCCTTGAAGCAATGACATCCTTGCTAACTAAATTATAATTCAATTGATAAATGAAAAGAGCCTTCATATGCTTTCACATGTCCAAACAATGAGTACTATAACTCTTATAACTGCAACCAACTTAACAATTGATTGATATAAAATTATCCCTTGCGATGGATTACACATGCAAACAACTACACTCTTAAATTTTTTTAATGTGTACATAATTTTATAGGCACTTCCTAAGGGATATATAGTGCATCCAACAAGATACACTTCTTGTAATATTTTTTAATTCATGGTAAGTCAAAAACTTAGAGTAACTTTGTTAAACATAAATTTTGCAATTGTGATTACAAGAGTTTGTTACTAATAACATGATTTTGCTACTATGAATTTGGTGTACACATCATCACATCATTGGTCATTCCACCATCCTCTTCAAAGAATTAGAGTGATGCTCAGAGGAGGACGATACATGACCTTCAAATGTTCCTTTAATAATGTAGAGAATTAATAATATATTAGTTGAGGCATTTTGTTTGAGACTTATGTTTGGGATAAATTTATCTTTTAAAAGGAAATAAATCATCTCAACCACGTTACTCTTATTAAAAGGTCATGTTAATATCAAGAAAATAAATTCACCATTTTATGACAAAGAAAAGACACAAATAAATATTTAGCTTTGACATTATTGATAGTGAGCACATTGAGAGTTGTGTCACTCATTTCAATAGAGCAACAAATCTTCATTACAACAAAGTTCAAGTCAAAGCCATGTAAAAACTTTTCAATGAAACTATTAGATAAGAGAATAAGTTTTGCAAGAAGTTGGATATACATATCAAAATTTCTTGAGATTATGACTACAATCTTTACTTCTACGAAGACTACTTCTCAATTCCAACACACCGATTTATTTCATTTTGATTAATGAGATTAAAAGGAAGAAATTCAATTTCCTTGTAGATGTCATTATAATTTGTAGATTGTTACTATAATTTATTTTTAGATTTGAAGAGAGAATAATAGTTTTATTATAGATTATTATTGTAATTTACTTAAAATTCAAGATTTTTTTTTTTAAAACATTCAAATTACATAAATAAAATGCAAATAAGTATAAATATTTCAAATTACACAAACTAAATTAAATCTCAAATATAATTTTTCCATTCATTATAATGAATGCCAAATCACATTTGACCCATTATTAAAATAACAAAAACTTACCTACATTTATATCCAAAACACTCTCAACGCAAAATTAAATCCTTAAAAGAACCCAACTAAAAAAATAAATAATAAAAAATTATACACCAAATTGTACAAGTTCTAATAGTTTACAATTTACCAATATTAAACTGTCTCTTTTAACCTTGTTTGGCTACCTAGCCTCTTGAATAAGAAGTCGGTGTTTCATGTGTAAATTTCCCCCCACCAAAAAGAATAATGGAAGAAACACAAATAAAACTAAAATCGGCCGCATCTTAAGATCCAACGGGTGCAAATCTATCTTCTACTTTGCCACGGATAGCGGCCAATCCGACGGCCAAAGACAATCTTATGGGAGAAGATGCATCCCTCTATAAAACAATAAGTAGCCAAAGGATCTTATGTGACAATCTGCGTCTTTGGGCTTGTACTTGTTGAGGTGCTCTGTTTTGCGAAAATGTCGGGAAGAGGAAAGGGCGGGAAGGGATTGGGAAAGGGAGGAGCAAAGAGGCACAGGAAGGTTCTCCGGGATAACATTCAGGGCATCACAAAGCCCGCCATCAGGCGTCTTGCCAGGAGGGGGGGCGTCAAGCGTATCAGTGGTCTCATCTATGAAGAGACGAGGGGCGTCTTGAAGATCTTCCTTGAGAATGTCATCCGGGACGCAGTTACCTACACTGAGCATGCGCGACGCAAGACTGTCACTGCTATGGATGTTGTGTATGCGCTCAAGCGACAGGGCAGGACTCTTTATGGTTTCGGTGGTTAGGTTTAGGTTTCCTTTCCAAGCTTTCAGAGGGATTTTTGGTAACGGTGTTTTGAGACACCATTTACTTATGGATGCTTTTGTTAGATCTCTTTAATCCTCTTTCATGGAAGCCGAGAAATGGCTACAGTCATTGTTCTAAACTGATTGGGGGGTAGTGACGGAGACAATTTATCTATATGGTATTCTTAGTTTCATTCAGAAGTTCTTGAAGCTTAAACAATATCTTCTTGAAATTTCATTCTAAAATAACTGGATTACTGGATCACTTAGATACTAGCATGGTGTTTTTTTTTTTCAGTTTTTGTTTCTCAGGCTATTAAAAATAGGGGAAAGTAAGAAGGGGTACCGATCTGTTAGATGAATCAGTATTCTTGGAAAAATATGGCAAATTGTAAATTAAGATTTGTGTAAAAAATGGGATCTCGCACAAAGTTTGTATACCATCGTTTTCTTAAAATTTTGGTAGATTGTCATTTATCTGCAATATTTAAGTTCTATCAATGATTTTCAAAGTATATATTTGTAGATTTAACATAAATTTGGGATGATATTTTTAATAAGTGAATTGGTTGATGTTTTCTTTTAAAAAGGAAGGTACACATGATCATAAACTTTGACGTGAGCAAGACTTTTGATGGTGTTTTGTTGGGAATTCTACATGTTATTCTAGCAAGTTTTGGCTCTTTAGATAAATGATGAAGAGATGGATTCAATTTTTTTTTTACTATTTATTATTGTGGTTGATGTATTAGGGGTGTTTTAAAAAACAAAAGCTTTGAACAAGATTAATGGGATAGAGGTTATGAAAAGGTTGCAACTTTGTCCATGGATAGATTGTTGATGTTGCTATTTTAAAGAATTAGAGAACCTTTAGGAGATTGTAATTAAACAAGTTTAAACTTTTATTAAGAAGCTACCCATAGGTGTATTTGTAACCTCTTGTGGCCTCTATCCTTACTAATCTTGTTTAAAGTTAAAGTTTTTCTTTTCTTGTTATCATTATTTTAGGGGATAAGATTGAAATTTTAGAATGTAGGTTGATTAAAAGACTTTGGACATAACCTTAAGGAAACTAATTATTTTCTTTAACATTTTTGGTAGGACTCAAATTAAGATTTAGAAATTTTTTTATTTTTTTTTCAATTGAAGGTCTCCCAAATAAATGCTTAGGAATTAATCTCTTTTGTGGGAATTAAAAAATAAAAATATAAAAATACATGATAACCTCCTTCCAAAACAAATTTTTAGAGGGGTCAATGGCTTTAGTGAATAAGTAGAATCAAACTCATTGAAGCTTTTTTAGAAATAATCTCAATATGCATGATGTTAATTGCTATGGCTCCTAGCTTTAATATTGATGGATATAATTAGGATGGTTAATCATAGAAAAACACCCTTGATTAAATGGTAGGAAGTTAGTAAAACTAAAATCTAGAGGGGGTTTAGGGGTTTCCTCTCCATTATATTTGATAGATACCCCAACTTTGTTAGTTTTAGCAAGTTTTGTGGGAAATTTAAGACCCAATTAGGTAACTTAGTAACTTTATACACTTGTGGTTGTGATAATTTTTCAAAGATGATTAGCATAATTACACTTATAGGCTTAAAACAACCAAATCATCAACAAATTGTGTTTGTTGTTGATCATTTTTCAAAGATGATGAGTATACTTATACTCATGGAAATTATTGGCTTTGAACAACCAATCTTTTACCTCAATGTATTTGAGGTTCCTCTCCATTATATTTGTGTAAAACTTGAGTTTGTTAGTTTTAGCAAGTTTTGTGGGAGATTTAAATAATTGGATGGGTTATCTTGTAGAAAGAGATTTCATGATTCCTCATTTTATGTAATGGTGTGAGTGCATTTGTTCTAGATCTTCCTTGGTATTGGGGTACATATATAATTAATGTTGAGATTCTCAAACTTTAGGAATCATCTTTATTTAACCTTTTTCAATTCAATATTCATTAGATTTGCACATTGCAAAATTGACTCCAACATATTATGATGATCTCATGTTAGGAAAGTGCGATATTTAATTACAATTGTAATGTATTAATGTTGCATTTGTAATAACATTGGAATGGTTACTTAGATACTCATGTTGTTGAGAGATTATTATGTTTATTATTAATTTTCTTTGTTGACTTGTAATATTAGTTGTGTTGGCATTCATGGAGGTGGAGCATAATGGTGGTGGTTACAAACTTGTTTTGACATTATTATGACACTTTTCTAATCCTAGGTACTAGGAGTTATGAAACATTTTTTGCATTATTGGGTGGGTTTGATGTGAGGTGGTTGTTAAATATATATGCCATTCTTAGGTGTGCTTGTGTGGGGTTGTTATTAGTCAAATATTACCATTAATGTGATTCACTATTCTTGAAAGATGCTCTTCAAGCATTTTATTATATTTTTAGTGGTATATTATTTTGTGAAATTATTTGTAGCTTTTCTCTCCCATTTCTCTATAAATTAGATGTACAAGATGATGATTTCACGGGTTAATTTATATATACACAAGTGTTATCTAAATGTTATTGAATTAAGGAGAGAAGTGTGTTGAATATGTACTTTGTATTGAAGATTGATAACTACTAAAGCCTTCTTTGATGGTAGAGATTTTTTGAAGGGTTTCTCTATGTATGTCCATTATTATGTGTTAAATTGTTATATTTTGTTGATTTTTATTTGTTATTGTACACTTTCACATAATATCTTAACCTAACGCATTAAAAATAATTAAATTTACATACATAGATCTTGTTTAA
The DNA here is from genome assembly GCA_007258455.2 of Sequoia sempervirens. Lineage (NCBI taxonomy): Eukaryota > Viridiplantae > Streptophyta > Pinopsida > Cupressales > Cupressaceae > Sequoia > Sequoia sempervirens. The sequence goes on along the minus strand of VDFB02368912.1, from coordinate 9,360 downwards.
CATTTGATATCAGATCCTTGGTTCTATTGAGAAGGGGTCACCTTTCTTTAAGTGTTGAGGTTTGGCCATAACATGAGCTTTTGATTTAAGTGTTTTTACATATTTGTGAAGAGAATGGAAATTATGACTTCAATCTCTTGTTTAGAAATTAATTTATTATGTCTTGTCCCAACCCTTGCATGGATTCCACTTGATTGGAAAGAAATAAAACATGGTTTGATCACAAGATACTTGGGTATCCTTTTTTGGGGTTGGAGTTTCTCTTAAGGACACGTGGAAATGGTTTTTGAACAAGATCAAAATCAAACTCTTCAATTGGACTAGTAGATTTCTATCTATGGCTAATCGTATTCAAGTAGCAAACAAAATTTTGCTTGCTAGTCATGTTTACATTTCCTCATGCTAGTTGCCATCTAAGAGCTATTACAATCAACTAACTTAGTTGATTAGGAAATTTTTATGGGCCAAATGGGGGAATAAAAAACAAGGGCTACCTGTTACTTCTTGGCATCATTGTATCCAACCAAAAAACAAGGGAGGGCTTGGAATTATTGATTGTACACACAAGGAAATAAACTACTGTTTAACCACTAAATGGATAATCAAGAGCTTTGGAGGGAGATGCTCCTTGAAGGAACTAGTCAGATTTTGCATCCAAACTACCTCAGGTGGTCAATCTTGGGGTAATGTCAGCTGGAAAGACGATCCTTTTAGCTCAATTTTTAAAACCCATGGCTTTCCCCCTTCAATTCTATTTGGAAAGCTTGGCATATCACTTCTACTAAGTTGATTTGGTTTGACCAATCCCTCAACCATGGCATAAGTTTCCCATATTCCTCTATTTGGTGGAATAGGTTGGTGCAACAAAACAACAAACCTTTAGGCACCATCAACACACTCAAAGGCAAGCATCTTTTTAAAAAAGGTATCCAAGTTTTTCGAAACCTTTGGAAAAGATGGCCCATCCTTAAAATGTAGTTTCAACTTTCTTCTTGTGATAAACAACCAGTACTTGAAATCCAATAGCTTGTTACACTTGAACTTTGTGATTTGTTGTCTTGGGATTATCATGCTAACTTTTTGAATGATTGGCAATGGCCTAATGCTCATAGCTTTCGTTTCTTTCCACTGCGATCCATCTACAAACAACTCTTGCCTCATATTACCATCACACCTCGTCTCAATAAGAAGTGGCATTACTCTTTTCTTCCATCCAAGTGGAATCAACATAACCACCAAATCTAGAAGTCCAAAGTAGATGCTCAGTCTTAACTTCTAGCTTGGAAACTTCTCCATGTGAAACTTCTTGTTGGTAACCGCCTTAAATTTGTGTACCCTCAACTCACTTGTCCATTTTGTAATAGAATGGAATTCGTAAAACATGTCTTTTGGACTTGCACCCATGCCCATAAATTATGACATCTGATGTTCACCTCTTTGCATGCTTTGTTTTCTTGAACATGGACTTGGAAATCAACTCTTCTGGGTGTTTTTCCTTTGACGTCATATCCCACACTTGTAGACAAGTGATTATCAAACACATTTGGAAATTTCGATGTCTTGCTATGTTCTCTAACACCATTCACCCTCCCTAGATAGAGTTGCAAATGCTTTGTAACAGTTTGTCCCTTTAAATGATGAACCTACAAACTGTCCAACCATCCATTGTTCTTGAGGACACCTTACACACCCTCCTCCAATAGTTGTATGCTATTACAGAGGTTAATGGAGATTCAAATGTGGTATATTCTTGAACATGTTTCACTTTTTTTGTGTTCCTCATGCAATATGCACAGGTTCGGGGACTAGCCTTTAAGATTACATCCATGGCTTGGAGTAATCCAGAAGTGTTCTCAAGCTTAGATGGACAATGTACTTTATAGTTTCTCTGGAGAAACATGATTATCACTACAAATGAATATTACTCCACAAATGTATTTATAGTTTGTTGGTTATGCATGGTGATTTTCCTTTGTAAATTTGATTGGACATGTTTGTTTTGTTGTGGCAATATTTTGTTGTTGTTGCTGCTCCTTTGTAACAGCCTTGCTACCGCTCTTTTGTAACAACCTTGCTACTGTTTGTATTTTACTGTTGTTGTTTTGCAACAGTTGTGATGCTGATCTTCTGATGTAATCTTTGTTTGATGCTTTTTCCAATAAAAAATAAAGTACAAGTTGTGGAAACTGAAGATGGAGGATTTCCTTGAAGAGAGATTAGTGGAGAAATTTTATAAACAAAGAAAAAAAATAGTATATCTAACGATGATTGAAATAAACTAGACAAAAATATGCGAGAAGCCATTTGGTTGTCTTGTAGATTTTGACCTATTAAACATTTATGAGGAGGCTACTATTTCTCTGTTATGAAAAAAGATTGGTGAGATATATCAAACTAAGAGTATGGAAAATAACATTTATTTGAAAAGAAAATTATATTCTTTGAAAATAAATGATGGGGACTACATTATAGAGAATTTAAATTCATTTAATTTGATTAAGAGTTAGTTAAAATTCATTCTTGCATATCTCTTATGGAAAAATATTGGTAAAATTGATCAAACTTAGAGTTTGGAGAATATTTATTTGAATTTAGAAAATTATATACTTTGAAAATAAAAAAGGGGACTCTATTGTAGAGAATTTAAATTCATTTAATTTGATTATTAGTTAAGATCCATTGATGTTAAGCTCGAAGAAAAAGATACATGTACTTTGTTACTATGCTCTTTGCTTGAATTGTCATAAAATATAATCCTTGTTCTTATTTTTTAATGATAGATCCAAAGATAGATGCTCTTGTTGCTGTTTTTCTTATAGAGGAAATGAGGAGACAATCCATGGATGAGGCCTCAAAGGATGCATTACATATTCGATGAAGGCCCAAGGATAAAGGTGGGTAAAAAAATGATAGGAAAAAGGCCCCAAGAAAGAGAAAAGTATTGGAACTATTAAAAACATGGGCATGTTAAGGAGTACGAAAAATAATAAGAAAACTTATGACTCCACTAAAAATCCTCTAATGATAGATCTTTGTTAATTTTTACTAATATTATTTTCGATGAATCTTAATTGATTGAATTAGGTTACCTATATCATATGACTCCTCATAAGGGGTGATTCTCTTCCTACCGTAGGAGAAGTATATTTGGGTGACAATAGTTCACATCAAATTGTTAGCCATGAGAAGTTATAGTTGTTTTTCAACGAGGCTAAAATCTCTTATTGGTATTTTGCATATTCAAGGACTTGTGAGAAATTTGATTTTTATATCCAACTTGAATAAGAGTGATCCCACAATATTAGCTTTTACTTTTATATTGGGTTTCAACCAATAGGGTCTCTTTTTCTATGGATTTGTTCCTTTCAATTGTATTATCATCATGTTATCCTCCTCCTTAATCCATTTCAAATATGTGAATGTTTTGGGCAACAAGTTCTCATAATCCTTCAATACTTTTATAATTTGCATAACCTCCATCTCTTCCAATTAATAACCAATTCTTGCCACCTTAGGAGAATCATCCAATATTATATTTTCTTCCTTTATTTTTAAAGATTGATATAAATATTGCGATCTTTTATTATTTTTACTAGAAGCTATCACTACCCTTCTTCTACCCAGACCTCAAAATTCTAAGGATCACATTTTGCATTAATCTATTTGTTCCCTCTTTTTAGCTTTATCATAGATCTTATGGGTTACCTCTTTTTTGGGGTCCATCTATTTAACAACTTTCCAAACTCTCTGTTCTTTTTTAGAGATGCTATCTTTCTTTTTTCTCTAAATCTTATGATAAGGTAAGATGGGAATTCCTGTTAAAAGTCATATCAAAGTTTGGTTTTTCAAGAAAATGGCGTAGATGCATCCATTCGACCCTTGTTGGGGCCAAATTTCCAGTCATCATCAATGGAAATCTAGTGTTTTCTTTTAGTGCATTGCAAGGTGTCAGGAAAGGGGATCCCCTATCCCCTTCTTGCTCATCTTAATGGCAGAATTGTTAAGCAGGTATATTTCAATGACCCATCAAGAAGGCAATTGGAAAGGTATCAATCTAGCAAATACTGCAATATCAATGACCCACTCTCTATTTGTGATGATACACTCCTCTTTGGGAACTCATCTCTCATTGAAGCCAAGACTATCAAGCAGGTTCTTTAGGTTTACTCCTCTATTTCGGGCCAACTGGTCAATCCCTCCAAATCTAAAATTTTCTTTTACCACATTGCCCCAAACACAATTGCAAAAGTCTTATAGATTTTTGGTTTCAACCTAGCTTCCTTGCCTTGTTAATATTTAGGTATCCCATTCTTTGCCAGTGCCCAAAAATCCTCATTTTGAGGAAAGGTATTATTAGTCATCAAGCAAAGATTTGCTTCATGGAAGGGCAAATGGCTCACTATGGCATGCAAGCTGGTGATGATCAAGAATGTTCTTGCAACAGTGCCAAACTACATAATGTCTATTCTAAAATTTCCAAAAATGGTGCAACATGACATCAAAAAGGCTATGAAAAATTCCTTTGGAAACAAGTTAGAAATAAAAAATTCCTCTAATCTCTTGGGATAATCTTTGCAAACAAAAAACTCAAGGTGGGGCAAGAATTTAAGACTTTGAAGCAAGGAATAGGGCACTAGGAGCTAAATTAGCCTGGAACATGCTTGCTAAACCCAATGCAAAAGTGGTGCAGGATCATGCAAGCCAAATATCTAGATTCAAGTGAGCCAGAAAGAATCTTCACAATCCAACACCCACAAACTGGCTCCAAAATGTGGATTTTTCTTATGGAATACAAATCGGTAATAACCCCATACCTATCTTGGCTAGTAAATAATGGTGGTAAGGCTCAGTTTTGGGAAGACTTATGCAATGGTCTTCCTCCATTGGAGAATTTAGCAGGCATTCAAGCGGCCAAATATTATCTTAAACACCATTGGGGTCACTTAGTAAAAGACTATTTGATACCCTCGTCAAGGAAGTACGGCTCAAACATGCAATGGAGAGACTTAAAAAATTATGATTTCCCACCCAACAAAAAAATGTTGCTCCTCAACAAATTTGCAAAAAGACCAGTCCACCTTTCTCTTGAGGAGGATAAATTGATATGGCCCCCTCAAAAGCTGGAACATACAATGTTAAGCAAGGTTGCAAGTATCTAATGGATAACACAAACACAAACAACACAAAGTGGCCGCATCTAGACTCTCTTGGAACAATATTACCATTCCTAAGGCAGGTTCTTTTGCATGGTTGGTAGTGAAGAACGTGATCTTGACAAGCGATCGTCTAGAAAAATTGGAAATCATATAGCCTTTCCCCTGTGTTCTTTGTAACAAATGTGTAGAATCATGGATCATCTACTCTTGCAATGTGATTTACCCCAAACATGTTGGAAATGGTTTCAGACCAAGCTATCCTGGCAAGCTCCTATTGGAAATACTCTTCTTCAAGTTTTTAATAGTTGGCAAACCCTCTCCAAAGCATCTCTACTATCAAGCCTCTGGCTAGTATCTCCATCTCTCTTTATTTGGACTATATGGTGGGAAAGAAACAAAAGGATCTTCAAAAAGGAAACCAACTCCATAATTACAACTCTCCAAAAATTGGAAAGTCTCATCTTTGAGTTAGTGGTAGCATAGGTTTGAAAGCTCCAGTTATCTGGCAACATTAGGCCCTTCACTTCTTGGGACTTCCAAATGCTAGCCTCGTGGTAAAATATCTCTTTACCCACACTAGGGGCCATCCCTTCATACAAAATAAACCTGATCAATCGATCACTAATTAGCTAGATTCCTCCACAACCAGGCATATGGAAACTTAATTTTGATGGTGCCTCCCAAGGTAACCCAAGAATATCTGGGGTTGGGTGTGTGATAAGGAACTATAAGGGTGTTGTTTTGGCTGTCTTGGCATTAAAACTTCCAAATGGCACTAACAACCAGGCCGAAGCTCAAGCCCTCCTAGCCAATCTAATCCTCACTAGGGAGCATAAAATCAACAACATGATGATAAAAGGTGATTCACTATGTATAATTAACTCCTACATGAAGAGTCTATTCCCTTCCTAACATCTAAATTATGTAGTGCAACAAATTATTCCTTTCATCCAAAACCTTATCTCCTTTCAACTTGCTCATTGCTTTAGGGAGGGTAACTGAAAATTTAACTAATCTGGCTTATGACTCACCCTTCTCGATCTCTCATTTCTTTCATGACGGGTGATCCCACAATACTGGTTTACACTTTCTCAGAGATCCTGATTTTTGCTAAAATCACATATTTTTAGAAAATATAATGATTTAAGCCTTGAAAAGTTCCATTTAAAAGATTTTCAATTGAAGAGGGTTTGATCAAACCACCTTAGATCAAACCCCCTTGGATAGAACCCCACTAGTTTTAAACCATACCTATAATGGAGTCTCCTTTACACCCATCAAAATGTTGATAAAAAACCACTTTTGATTTATCTTTTGGGGGATCGAATGAATTCATTTTATTTATTTATTTTATGAGTATGTAGTCCTTATTATAAGCTTCCCAAAGTATAATTTTAAATAAATTTAATTTGATTATTATATTTATTTTTATTTCTTCTTGTGAATGTGGTTTCGAAAATCAGAAGCTCTGTTATGCACGTAATTAGTTAAAAAAAATTGATTCGTCGGTGACCATTGTAACCATTATTGTGGGATCACCCACTTACTTCAAACCATTCCTCCATCCATTTTCATCTCAAAAGATAATACTTACAGAGGCCCTAATAACTAAGGTGTTAATTGGATTGATAAGTTGCCACATGGGAATCCACATTGGCTACTTTGATTGATCTCGGTGCTGACATCACATGATCCGTTTCATGTGAAAGATCATATTTAAACATTAAAGTACATTCTACATGGTTGGAGGCGTGCGATATTATGGTAAATATTATAAATATTTATGTTGCCAGTCATATCCCAACTGCCTGAATGATTAAAGGGTAAGGTGGCACCTTCACAACACTTGGGGTAAATAAAGTGGTGAGCATCAAATGTGTGGCTTTGGTTTTAAAAACCCAAAATATACTCAACTTGGATACTCTTCTCGGTTGGATAACCATCTCCTACATTTGGTCTGTTCTGTGCAAACTTCTTGCGCTCACCATCCAACTTTCTACCACGGTACCTTGCCTCCATGGAGCTTGACCCATTCAACCGATAGGTTCTCGTTCCAATTCCCAAATGGGAATATCCAGAATTGGGTCCTTACTTGACGGGGATGCTAAAGAGAGTCTTCAATAACGACTGTGCATGGGTGGAACTAACGCTAAGGGTGATTGGTGGAGACCACATTTTGTAAGGCCAAACTCTCCTACTCTACCCATCCCAGGTAGCATCTATCTTTTTATCCAATGCTATGGATTTACTGCACACTTATGGCTTGGTCACCCAATTAGCTGTAGATTTTGTACATGATAAATAGTTCATGGGACACTCCCTCAACAACTCAATTCGTGCTTATGATCTCCAAAATGGAAAAGCATTGGTTGGGGGAATCTTCAAGCACAAGGACTTGAAAAAGAATTATGGGTTCATGTGTGCCTATATCGAACTCAAGAGAGCCTTGCAAGTCCGAGACAAAATGGAGTTGGATGAGGCTTTGTGAGCCCACAAGAAGGAGCTTGGCACAAACCTATGTGAAAAAATATATGAAGTTTACAGGGCTCTGTTATTCCTACTCTCTCACGTCCCTCATCCTCTTGCAACCCCAATTGCACCAACACAGAAAGTCGAGTCCGAGTAGTCCTCAGTCTAACAAGCAAAGGATTACACAATGCGGTATCTTTTTGGCCCGTGCTACACCAATTTTTTTGGCTAGTCAAGTGCTTTGTATTGCACTTCAATGTAATCAAATCCTCTCTAAACCACCTTGTAACTATGGCCACTAGCCATTCATGTAGGAACAATTTTTTTTATGATAGTTTGAAATCATGGTAGTTGGCCACCGAAATGATGAAGGTTTTTTGCCTCTCAACATTGTAATTCAAATATAACTACCTATTATATATTAATATATTTAGGCTTTGTGCCTTTTGCTTAAAAAGATAATAATATTGCCACCTCTATTTTATGTAATACATTATCTATTTATTTTCCCATAACATAAAATTTAGAAGTTCTACAAAAATATTTCTACACCATGGTCCATTCTCTTGTTTCAACCGTCTTCCCTAAGTTAATGTACTATGTTTTTATAATGGGTGGCAATGGCTAATAGAAAAGTAACACTATGAGAATATAATCATATTCTCTGATGTTGTCCCACTTTTGAATACAATTTTCTAAGTGTAATGAAGGGTCAATTATACCACAATATTTTTTGTAATTTGTAAATTTGCCTCGTCACATAGATACCAATTTTAATTAGTACATCTAGCATCTTCCAAGTTGGCATATTTTCTAAATTATGCATTCCAAGGCCTATTCTTACCATTTTTGAAGGATTGCAAGCATTGAACAAATGCATTCATCTAATACTTTTCCCCTGACACCTTAAAATCCAAAAAATAGGGTTGGGACTCATTCGCCAAAATGGGACTCATTTTCCCTATGGGGTATTGTCCTGCTACTCCGTTTCCCTCCAAATTTGGACATTTTGGTGGTGGCATTGTAACATTTGAATTTCCACTTGCAAAGGTTGGCTATTGGGATCTAATTTTTGGGAAATTAAACAAATGCCTATCAATGCCTAGTCAAGTTTCACCATTTGAAACTAGAAAGAAATTAGAAGGAGGACTTATGATCAAGCATTATTGTCAAAAGAAACATTTCAAGAGCTTTATTGCAGCAATTAAAGATCCAAGCATTATGTCAAAGTGTATGTGAGTTCATGCGTTCGTGATATCATGGTTTTGTGAAGGCTAACTCTTGTTACATAAGTCTCCAATGCATTCAAGCATTCAAGCAAAGCAAGATCCAAATACTTTAGGTGACATGTATGACTTTAGCCCTTCAAGGAAGCCATTGAAGGGTGGTGAGTTACAAAATTTGGTGGTTTCATGATTCCTTCCTTTCAGTTATCATTTTTATCATTGACATTGCCATTGTGAAAGTGAAAACACTTACATGGGGTTTGATTGAGGCAAGCCCCGAAAATGGGCTGGAACATTTCCTCTCTTTGTGAATGTGCAGATCTTAGGTTGAAGAGGATTGAAGGAGGATTAAGGATAATTTTTCCATTGTTGCATTTGTTTCCATACATCTTGTCAAGCCACAAAAACTTAGTTATAGAATTATCCGACAACATTTCGACAACTTTGCAAGCAAAAACGAAAGTCTCAGATCTGCTACTAGAGGACCCCAAAAGTTGATTAGGAGGACC
>VDFB02368910.1:54253-68333 GCA_007258455.2 Sequoia sempervirens | reverse complement strand
TTCCCTCTTTGAAAATTCCTTCTTTGAAGATGCCTCTTACTCCCACTCTTCCTCTCCTGAGCCCCAAATTTTCTCCATCTTTTGAAATTGTGAATTTAATAGTTTGGAATTTCAACACCTTCAAAATCAAATCTCAATGCTTCCATTTAGGCTAATTTTATTTTAATCTCCTCAAATTTTCCAACAAGACCCCATCTAAAGAATCATTAATTCTCTTTTCTTGCTCAATAAATTTATCTAACTTATCTTTATTTGAGCCTCCTCTTGGTATCGACATGAGGTGCCAAATGAAATGAGATAAATTAATAAAATTTGTCCTAACATAAAAAGGGGGGCCATAGATTTCACTCTATTTTGGCCAATCCTACACACTACACCCTCCGGGAGAACACAAAATCTGAAAACATAACAAAGGTTGACAAGAAATTATTACAAAATTAAATTTTTGCCACCAAGCACACACCAAAAAAATAAAGAAAGAACAATAAAAAAATGGGTTAACATAGAAAAGAAAACCACATAATTCCATCAAGAAGAATTGAGAACAAAGAAGACGAAGGACACCAAACATAACTAATCCAAACTTCTTTTTGTGAGAATAGCTCTAAGGTGCAACAATGGAGGAAAACCATTTTCCTGCCTTAGAGCTTCTTCTCACTCTTTTGTTTCATTCATTTTGTATTAGGTATTTTAAAAAATTGGTTCGTGGAATATAGTCAATATTAAATATTTTAAGGGTAAATTTGAATATTTTATTATTATTTTTTTAATGATTTATTGAAGTGGTTATATTTTGAAAACTGCATTATTGAGTTGCATATCACATAATTTGGAAAAAAATAATTTTAAAAAATATTCTTTTGATTACATAGAGAATGAATTGTAGAACAATTCTTTATAATTTTTGAATTTTTGATAAGTGGATAAAAAAATTTAAGAAAAATCAATCCATATATATTTGAGGAATACAAAGATATTACTAAAAGATAATAAAAGTAATATTTTAATATATTTAGCCAATAGTGGCATGGTGTGATGGTTAAGTTGCGTTGTTATTCTTGTCATCAAGGTTTAAACCTCATTGGGGTGTAATGGTTGAGAATTCATATTGGGGATGAGGTCCCTCATTTGTGACCTCACCGGTTCATAGCTTCAGATTAAAAGTGTTTACCCCTCTTAATAAAAAAATATTTTAATATATTTAAAATAAAAATAGAATTACAATTTTTTTATTAGAAGGCTAAAATAGGTTTATAAGGGGCCTCAGAACACTTCACAATAAAAAAAAATCAACACAAAAAATAGATAATAAATTTGATGACCCCCATTCTTTGGTGATTCCTCCCCATCTGAGGACTTGCTCAACAAATTGATAGCACTTGCATGAAAGGATGAAGAAGGGTCATCCCTAGATAATACCTCTCAGAAGGGCATATTATTCAAACATGAACCTCCAACTGACGCCATCCTCACCACCAAGGAAGAAAAAAGCACTTTGAAAAGGCCCTTCATAGGATCCTTCAGACACAGATCTAACACCCCTTCCACAACATTTTGCAACAATACCCACCAAAGGAACAATATAGACACCTAATCTCTCCCCAGACAACTCAACCCCCCTCCTCCCCCCATGCCTAGAACACAACTGAACGTGATAAGAAAATACCTTCTTTGAGAAAGAAGGCAATCAAATAGTATAGAAGCCACAACTAGGGCTAGAAAGCCCTAGCATGTGTGGCACAATACCATACCCCATACATTCAGTTTACATTCTTCATCGCCTACCTATTGTGACTTTCAAAAAGCTACTATATTGATTGTAGGTTAAAAGAGACAAAGATTAAATGGAGAAGCTAAGTATATTATGAGTTCTCTCATTACTAATTAATATAATCTTATACTCTTTATGGTGGTGGTTTCTTTTATCTAGAAGGATATTTTATATTTATCATTGTTCTTTGTTTTGTGGGTGATTTTGTGGTTGCCATAACTCTTTCTTTATACCCTTATTATTGTTGATTATTGATTTATTCAACCATAATAAATTAAATTTTATCATTAAACTTAATGAATTATTGTTACTTCTAATCCATAATCTTAACATCTTTGTGAGTTGACCTAAGAGAACATGTCTTTATAGTGACACAATGTTGACCATACCAAGTTTTTCTTAAATATTCTCCATTTCAAATCCTCTAAAAGAAAGAAGGAACAAAGATAGATCTCGGAAGTGAAAAATAAAGTTTTACTATTTGCTAGATCAAGTCTATAGATTCAAGGTATTTTTTACATTGTAAACTTGAGCCCCCAAAAAAACAAACAATAGTAATAATGAATTATTTTCTAAATAATTAGATATTAACAAATGATAAATAATTTAATTCGTATAAATATAATTATTTATAAATAATATTATAATAAGATGTATATAAAATATTGTGGGGCTTTTTATAATTAAATATGTGAAAGTGTACATGATATGATTAATCATTTATTAAACACCAATTTATTAAAAAAGAAAAAATATATAAACTAACAAATATCCAGACTATGCGAAGCAAAATTAAAGGAAGGAATCATAATTTTCATGTAGCCGTTGAAGAGAAAAGATAGACAAAGCATGTTTTGAATGTATACAAACTAACAAATATCTGGACTACACAGACCAAAATTAAAGGAAGGAATCATAACTTTCATGTAGCCGTTGCAGAGCAAAGATAGACAGAGCATGTTTTGAATGTATATAAACTAACAACTATCCAGAGTGCATGGATCAAAATTAAAGGAAGGAATCATAATTTTCATGTAGCCATTGCAAAGCAAAGATAGATGGAATGTGTTTTGAATGTATATAAACTGACAAATATCTAGACTACGCGAACCAAAATTAAAGGAAAGAATCATAATTTTCATGTAGCCGTTGTAGAGCAAAGATAGATGGAACGCATTTTTATAATAAGATGTATATAAAATATTATGAGACTTTTTTATAATTAAATAGGTAAAGTGTACATGATATGATTGAGCATTTATTGAACACCAATTTTTTTAAAAAAATGAAAATATTTCATGTAGCCTTTGCAGAGCAAAGATAGATGACAGAATTCTGCTAGCAGATACATTATATCACGGAGCATGTTTTACAAGGTTAATGAGAGATGGCTTGGAATTTTTGAATGATAAATTCAAAATTAAAAGTAGAAACGTTTCGGCTATGATGTGTCATTTCCCACGTTTATAAAACGGTAAACCTAAACTGCATGAAGAACTGAGTGAGTTGGCAATTGCTTCCCAATTTGTATAAAACGGTGAGGAATTGGAATATTCCAGCATGTCCACGTCTGTAACAGCACCTTGGGCGGTGGCAGCACATCGGCGGCGATGCAGAAACAGTCAACTGAACATCCACTCACAATTCCCATGCATGCAACAAATTGTATTTGCATTTATTTTCCATATGCCTTGACATTGATGTTATTGGAGTTCGAGCCACACTTGTCACGCAATTGTTCTTGTGGAGATTGCAATAATAAGATTATCAACAAGTTTTTAAAAACTAGAACTATAATTTGATATAAATATAAATGAATTAATGCAGGGAATAAACAATTCAAAATAAGAATTAGAATGTTGCATTTGTTTTCTTTATTTTAATTAGTATTAACTCAACTATCAGTTATTCAAAATAGAATGTGGAAAAATTATGTCAACTAATTCAAATCTCTTTTATCATTGTTATACACTATCAGAGTAGGATAAGCTTAGGGATTTATCAAGAAAAAGGTTTAAAAAAAAATGAAAAATGAATTAAGTAGAAGCAAAACACCATCTTCCAATTTGATTAAAACAATAGAACCAATAAAGGCCCCTTGAACAAACATACCACATCGACCAATTAAGTTTATCCAACATGGATGTGACCTAACACCTAGGGCCTTGAATGTGACTTAATTAATAGATTCGTTATATCTCTAGGAAAGGTGGGGTGATTTCACTCTACCAATGTTGAATCTGTCAATTTGGGCACCAAAACTACCCTTAATTGCATGCTTTATGGGATGAATTCCTTGTTATTCCTAATCCTTGACTCCTAATATTTTAATTCACATATCTTAAATTTAAATTTTTAGAGTTGGAAATACAAAGATACCTTTATTTTCTTTCTTTGGGCATAAGGCAAGATGTTCTCCCAACCTCTGGTTCTCAACAATTGGTATGGGTTTTGTGGTATCCATGATCTCTAACTCCTAGCAATTTCATTTATATATCTCATTAGAATAAGTGATGTAGGGGTATTCTTATTTTATTGTCTCTAGCATAGGGTTATGATATATCCATGACCCCCAATTCACAACATGCTTGAAACCTAAAAAATCCCATGTTTCATACTATTCATTCCTACCTACCTCCTTACACAACCTAGGTCACCATTAAGGACCAAAGTTGGTGATGCAACTATGCCAAGGGACACCTAGAAATAGTTGTCCATCGATCAAGGGTGTAGATTCACATATACTTTTAGTGATGAAGGATGAATTCAACCATTTACTCATTAATATGGTAATTGAGATCTATCTCTTAATGTTCCTCAAACCTATTCTAGATTTATCATTCAACGAATTTCATAGGATATAAAATTTCCTTACATGCTTCATTCATGACCTACAATTCTTTGTTGATTTGAAAGTGATAGGGCAACCAACAAACTACTATACATGGTCAATCATTTCTCTCTTCTAGTGGAGTTGGTCATTTTATCTCCTCCACACAACTCAAAGTTGAAGGAGAATCTAGGGTTTTAACTCATGAAATTCCTAATGTGCCATTAGAGAAATATATGTTATAAATCACAAGGAGGTGATTATATTGTAAGTGGTTCTTGTGGCTAAATTTTCCCATAGTTTCATTTGTGTGTTTTTTGGAAAATTCTAGCTTAGGGTTTCATCTTAACACACATGGAATGTAATCAAATGATAAATTTTGTAGCATTCTAACTCATTAAAATATTATAAATGGTACTTTCCTTATTACTTATGAATTTTTACAATATAGGATGAATAACTAAGAATGTTTAGTTACTCGATATCATTATGTATGGTATATATTTACATACACAAACCATATTCATATGTGATATTACTATTTTGTCTCTTATAGTATGATGTGACTCTATAACACAATGAGTATACATCAATCATAGAATAAATGATCAACCATGTAATTTAAATGGAAACATCTTGCACTAGTAAATTAGGAGTAGGAGTTAGTTCAAGTATACATCTCATGATTTAGTTATCTATCTAGGGAAATATCCATAGTGAGCCTTGAAGGTTTTATCCTAGATAATCATGTCCTACATACTCATATCCTATAGTTGTGCATTGATGTTCACATCATCTTAATATATGTCTTATGAACAATATGGTATTCTTCAATATAGTGAGAAATTTTGGGATCAAGTGTACTTTGGGTACTATTGCATATATACCTATTTGCAAAAAATTAGTTTTCATCAATCATGTTAAGGATACCTTTAAGGAAACGTCGCTGAAGGAAAAATTATCCGCTTAAAAAAATTGATCCAATGTTACCATTTTTTAATCATAAATTAGAGGTTTTGGATTTGAGTTTGACACTCATGTTGCTAAGAGAATGACCTAGCTTTAGGGGTTTGGGAATCTACAACTCTATGCACCAATACATACCCTACTCATATTAATCATATAAATGTTTAGTATCACTTTTTTCATGAAATGGTTTAACATTGGAAGACGAGATAAAAAATATTGGCACTTTGAATAAGTTTATATATTCTATCACAAAGACAAGGAGCATGGATAATTTTGGTTAGTGCATGGAGGCTATGGGCCTTGCCTTCTAGAATTTAATTTATTTTCTTATGTTATCTATTATATCTTTTAAGTTTAAATATCAAGTGGGAGAACACTAGGATTATGTATGTTATTCACCTTACAAATTATACATCTCAATTATTGTAATTATTCATGCACATGATAAATAATGAATAATCTCCAAAAATTATGGAGTGAAAAAATGTGTGACCCATGTGAGAGGGAATATTGTTTATTTATCATTTATTCTCTTGTAGAATATTGTTTAAGAGTGCATTGAATAGAGGTTACACAAAAGGTCAAAACTAGGAGTTATTGAGAATCTTCTCAAGATTGATGTTATGACAAACAATTAGCACCTAGGATTGGAAAAATAGGTTTAATGATGACTAACAAATTATGAATAATTTAACTTGTATAAATATAGTTATTTATAAACAATATTATAATACTATGAGACTTTTTTATAATTAAATAGGTAAAGTGTACATGATATGCTTGAGCATTTATTAAACACCAATTTATTAAAAAAACTGAACTGCGCAGACCAAAATTAAAGAAAGGAATCATACTTTTCATGTAGCCGTTGCAGAGAAAAGATAGCCGGAGAGTGTTTTACAGAGTTAATGAGGAGGGATTGGAATGTTTGAACGATAAATTCAAAATAAAAAATAGAAACGCTTTGGCGTGTCATTTCCCACCCTAAACTGCATGATATATTAATCAATTTTGAATTAACTGTTTGGCAGGGATTTCATGCAGAATTTCTTTTTGCTGTGGTCAACCATCGTACCAGGCTTTATTTTCTGTGGCCCATCCGACTGCACAGCTCCGCCGCCACCCTATTCATGTACTTATTGCCATCTGATATTCTTTGTTCACCATTTTCTGCGCCCGGAAAAGTCACTATCTCCTTTAATTTTATAACGTGATCGTGTTTCAGCTTCTTTAAAATTTATATACCTGAATCTGCGATCTGAATTCGCAGTAAATCAGTTATTCCCAGCAGACAAATATTGACCAGGCGCATTACTGTACCAAATTCACTGAACGCTGTACCGCTTGACTTGGAGAATAAAGAAGGGCGCCCACAGATCCGGATGAAGCAGGGGTGTTGGCGTTTAAAAACATCTGCTTTTTTTAAAAACTTTCCTCCGTCTGCAGAAATACCTAACGGCCTTACCTCCGTTTACCTCCGCTTGCAATTTGCAATTAAATATGTGAAAGTGTACACTGTACACGATATGATTAAGCATTTATTAAACATCAATTTATTAAAAAAGAAAAAACATATCAGAGCAAAGTTAGATGGCAGAATTCTGCTAGCAGATACATAATTTCACGGAGCGTGGGCGGTGCAGAAATATACGACTGAACAGCCACCCACAATATCCCTACATGCAACAAATTATATTTGCATTTATTTTCCGTTCGCCCTAACGTTGACGTTATTGGAGTTTGAGCCGCACTTGTCACCTGATTTTTCATGCGGAGATTGCAATAATAAGATTATCAACGAGTTTTCAAAAACCAGAACTATAATTTGATGTAAATAGAAATGAATTAATGCAGGGAATAAACATATAAATCTTTTTAGAATCTTACATTTATAGTATGAATGATTGGGTCTAATTGATTAGAATATTATGGGTTAATTGAATTTCCTGTGTTTTTATTGTAAAAGATGGGAATTAGAATGTTGCATTTGCTTGAACTTTATTTAATTATCATTAAGTCGACTCTCAATTATTCAAAATAGAATGTGAATTTTTTTTGTCAACTAACTCAAATCTCTTTTATCATTTTTATACTAAGATTAAGGATTTATCAAGAACAAAGTTTTAAGGAAAAAAAAAAAAAAGTATAAGTGAAAAAAGCATCTTCCAATTTGATTGAAACAATAGAACCAATAAAGGCCCCTCGAAAAAATATACCACATCCACAAATTAAGTTTATCCAACATGGGTGTGACCCAACACCTAGGGCCTTGAATGTGACATAATCAATAGATTGGTTATATTCCTAGGAGAGGTGAGGTGACTCCACTCTAATGTGTCAATTTGGGTATCAAAACTATCCTTACTTGCATGCATTATGGGATGAATACCTTTTATCCATAATTTTTTTCTCTTAATATTTTAATTCACGTATATTTTTGAATTTTTGGAGTTGCAAATACATTTATACCTTTATTTTCTTTCTTTGGGCATAAGGTAAGATGTTCTCCCAACCTTGGGTCCTCAATAATTGGTATGGGTGTTTTGGTATCCATAATCTCTAATTCCTAGCAATTTCCTTCATATATAATGTTAGAATAAGTGATGTAGGGGTATTCTTATTTTCTTGTCTCTAGTATGGGTTATGATATATCCATAAGCCCCAATACACAACATGCTTGAAACCCAAAATATCCCATGTTTCATACTATTCATTCCTATGGTCTAACTTCCTACACAACCTAGGTCACCTTTAATGAATAAATTTGGTTTTTCAACTATGCTAAGGAATTTTGTCAGATGCCCAAAAATAATTATCCATCTCAAGGGTGTAGATTCACATATACTTTTAGTGATGAAGGATGAATACAACCATTTATTCATTAATATGAAGATCGAGTTCTATCTCTTAATGTTCTTCACACTTGTTCTAGATTTATCATTCAATGAATTTCATAGGATAAAATATTTCCTTCCATGTTTCATTCATGGCCTACAATTCTTTGTTAATTTTGAAAGTGATAGGGCAACCAACAAACTACTATACATGGTCAATCATTTCTCTCTTCTAGCAGAGTTGGTCATTTTATTTCCGCCACACAACTCCAAGTTGAAGGTGATTCTAGGGTCTTAACTCATGCAAGTCCTAACACCATTCCAGAGAAATATATTTTATAAATCATAAGGAGGTTATTATATTTTAAGTGGTTCTTGTAGCTAATTTTTTCCATAGTTCCATTTGTGTATTTTTAAGAAAATTATAGTTTAGGGTTTCCTCTTAGCACACCTGTTATTATGAATGTAATGGAAACTTGATAAATTTTGTAGCATTGTAACTCATTAAAATATTGTAATGATATTTACATTATTACATATAAATATTTGCAATCTAGGATGGATAAATAAGAATTTTTAGTAATTTGATATCATTATGTATGGTATATATTTACATGCACAAACCATATTTCCATTGATTTTAATTTTTTTCTCTCATAGTATGATGTGACTTTATAACATAATGAATATGCATCAATCATAAAAAAATTGATCAACCATGTAATTTATATAGAAAAATCTTACACTAGTAAATTAGGAGTAGGAGTCACCAATAGTGGCATAGTATGATGATTAAGTTATTGTGGTGTTTCACCATGATGAAGCACCCCTAAATCTACAAATGAACCATCTCCAACACTCATTAGTGGGGTTAGTTTACACACATGCAAATCTATGAATACCTCTATGGAATAATATGTCAATGCTCAAGAAATGCAACAAATAACAAGGATTAAAAGACATTCAAAAACATGACATATACCTATTCCATATTGGATTGGTGTCAATTGTGCCAATGACCCTTTCCCAATCCTTGCTAAAACTCAAATGATGCAATGCAATGGTGATGGGAAAAATTAGTTCTCAGTTTAAGAGAGTAACTTTGCATGAGAGTGTAGATGGGTTGATGAAGAATGAGGCCTTTCATTTATAGATTTTCAAGTTGGAAGAGAGCTCAAAATAGAGCAATGTGGGATAATGATTTGGCCAATGAGATGAAGCCACTTGTCACATTATGATAGGTTGAGGAATGTGCAAGTTTTGGCCAATGTGCCAAAGAGGGGGAGATTCAAATTTGAAATTGTGAATTAAATGTTGAGAGGGGGACATGAAAGAGAGAAGTTATTGCAATGTTGGAAGGGACAAGTCAACTTGTCTTCATATTCAAACTTGGAGAATATTCTCAAAAAGATGCTTTGTTGAGGGAAAATGATGAATTTATAAATGAATTAAAATGATTTATTGGTGCAAGTGGGAAAAGCTAGAGGATGTGATGGGTGGTTAGATTAGGTTAATCAGGATTAGATTAGCTTAGATGATGTTTAAGATGCTTTGACCCATTTGACTTGAATATTTTGATTTATTTAAATCAAGAGGGAGAAATATGAATTTTGAGATTTAATTAAATAAAGTCTTGATTTATTTAATCAAAGAGGGAATGATAGGCTTAAATTAAATAAAGTTAATTTATTCAATTTAAGTGGATAATCCTTAGAGATTGAATTAAATGAACCTGATTTTCCTAATGAATGGATTTAATGAACTTGATTAACTTTATGAGCGGATGAATGTGAACTTGGTTTACTTGATGAATGGACCTAATTGAATGCATGATGCTAATTTTGCATGTCTACACCTCTTAGCACACCTGTTATTATGAATGTAATGGAAACTTGATAAATTTTGTAGCATTGTAACTCATTAAAATATTGTAATGATATTTACATTATTACATATAAATATTTGCAATCTAGGATGGATAAATAAGAATTTTTAGTAATTTGATATCATTATGTATGGTATATATTTACATGCACAAACCATATTTCCATTGATTTTAATTTTTTTCTCTCATAGTATGATGTGACTTTATAACATAATGAATATGCATCAATCATAAAAAAATTGATCAACCATGTAATTTATATAGAAAAATCTTACACTAGTAAATTAGGAGTAGGAGTCACCAATAGTGGCATAGTATGATGATTAAGTTATTGTGGTGTTATTTCCATCAAGGTTCAAACCCCACTAGGGTGTAATTGTTGAATGTTTAAATTGGGGATGAGGTCCCTCGTCTATGACCTCACTGGTTCATAGCTCTTGGTCAAAATCATTTACCCCTTAAAATAATAATAAATTAGGAGTAGGAGTTAGTTTGTATGCATCTCATAATTTAGTTATCTGTCTAGGGAAACATTGATAGTGAACCTTGAAGGTTTTATCCTAGATAATCATGTCCTATATACTCATATCCTATAGTTGTGCATTGATGTTCTTATCATCTTAATATATGTCTTATGAGCAATAGGTTATTCTTCGATCTAGTGAGAACTTTTGGGATCAAGTGTACTTTGCATACTATTATATATATGCCTATTTTCACATCTTTATTTGTCATCAATCATGTTAAGGATGCCTTTAAGGAAACCCCCCTTGGGTCTAGCTATACCTAAAGTGAAGGAACAGTTATCCATTAAAAATAAATTGATCCAATTTTAACTTTATTGATCATAAATTAGAGGTTATTGTTCTAAGTTTAACCCTTGTGTTGCTAAGATAATGACCTAGCTTTAGGGGTTTGTGAACCTAAAAATATGTGCACCAACACATACCCTAATCATAGTAACCATATAGATGTTTAGTACAACTTTTTTTATGAAATAATTTAAGATAATTGCAAGGTCATGACACAAAAGATTGACACTTTGAATAATTTTATATATTCTATCACAAATACAAGGAGTATGTATAGGTTTGGTTAGTGCAAAAAGACTATGGGCCTTGCCTCTTATATAATTTAATTTATTTTCATATGTTCTCTATTATATCTTTGAACTTTAGATAACAAGTAGGATAAGACTAGGATTATGTGTTATTCACCTTACAAACTATACATCTCAATTATTGTAATTATTCATGCACATGATAAATAATGAATAATCTCAAAAAATTATGGAGTAAAAAAATGTGTACTCATGTGAGAGAGGGAATATTGTTTATTTATCATTTATTCTTTCGGTACTTAGAATATTGTTTAAGACTGCATTGAATAGGGGTTACACAAAAGGTCAAAAATGGGAGTTATTGGTCATCTTCTCAAGATTTGTGTTATGAAAAGCAATTAGGACAATCATTAAGCACCTAGGATTGAAAAATGGATTTAGTAATGAATATAACATAAGCTATGACACACAAATGTTTTAGGAGGTTTAAGAGGAGCTGCATACTAATATAAAATTCTTGGCCATTAAAAATAGGCTGTTATTTCTCAATGGGGACTTGGGTGCCTAGTTTGGGCCCTAGTTTTAACTCTTATTTTGGGAAATTATTTATGGTTTTGTATTTTTTATTTACTCTATAATGGATGCATGTAATAGAGGTTGTATCTTGATTTTATAGGTACTATTATGCTACTAGATTATTTGTAGACTAAAGGGATAAGTTGAATGCATTGATATACTTACATTGTAGACACTAATACAAGATTTTTATTTAGAGGGATAAACGCTTTTGACCTAGATTTATGAACTGGTGAGGTCACAAGTAGGGGACCTCATCCCCAACATAAACACTAAAAAATTATACCCCAATGGGGTTTGAACCTTGATGGAAATAAGAACACACTAACTTAACCATCACACCATGCCACTATTGGATATCAACACTAGTACAAGCTTGAGGTATCTATGGCATGTGGAATTTCTTTTCTTGAAGGGTTTTTCCACATAATTTTTTTGTCATCTTATTTTTTAATATTTTGATATTCTTCTGCCTATTTCATTTCAATTAAATGGTTTGGTCACATGTAAATTAATTTGACCCCATTAATTTTTCGATTGCATCATTTTCTTTATTTTCAACATACTTGTACCCTAATGTGTTTTTTTTTTAAATTTTCTTCTATCTGTTGGATTACAAATATGTAGTATTTTATTATCTCATCTTGATACCTTTTATACATCTATTTATCCCTCTTCCCTTTGGAAACCTAGTTCTTTCCATTTCCTAATACTTATCTTCTAAAAACAAGTATTACACACATGGTAAAAACCCCATAGGTTTTATTGTTTCCTATAATTATATTTACTTACCTAGCATATAATAATATTACCAAAGTTCTATTGATGATAGTATGGTTGAAATAAACCGATGAAGGATTTTATAGAGGCAAGCACATAACTTGTTCCAATAATTTTCTCTATCCTACATACACAATTGATTTCATCTTATCCCCATAAAATATTATGAGCAAAATTCTTCAATTATTGTGAGTATCTATAAACCATTGCATACTATCTCTACTTTTTTTTAATAATTAGACAATCAAAGGATACATCAAAACTATTAACATTATTACTATAAACTAGATACCAGTGCAAGTGTTCTAAAACTTATTCTCTTTTCATTTCTTTATATTTATACTAGGACAATATTAGAAATCTATGTTAATGTGTTGAAACCTAATTATAGGCTTTTACAAATTTCTATATTGGTATTTGCATCCTTCATCTAGCCTTCTACGTATTCTCCAAACATTGAAATCAAGGATGCTTTCCCTATTCAAATTATTTTAGTAATTTTTTAATAAAGTAAATCTTTAGCTTTTCAATCTAGGTAATGAATGTAGTGTTCCATATGTGAGAGTACATATAGTTATGAAAAACACAATTATTTTTCTTGTATGTCTAGAAAAGGTTAAGTAATTATCTTTCTTCACGTTCCTTATTATTTAACAAGCATATTTCTTTCAATTACTTAAATTTTGGTGAACTTGACTAACTAAACCTCTATATCCTTCTTGTTCTTCATACCATTCTTTGGTCTTTATTTAATTACTACTATGTATTATATTACTTATTTTCCTATTTCATAAATTCATATCCAAGACTTATTTTTACTTCTCCTAAACCATCTACCATCAATTCTAGCCTAAGGTTACAAGGTGTTTTCATTCAATGCTTGCCTATCCACATGTTGACTTAAGCCTAATTAGGCATGGCATTTATTATGCAGGTTAAATATTCATGGAATTTATTGTGCAGGTTAAATATCTCCTGATATTTTGCCCTGTTGATATTTTCCTGATATTTTGCTCCCTTTGGATATTTCTCCTTTATAAGGAGACCCCTTGACTGTCTTTCTACACAGATCAATATTATGCAGTCTATGTTGTGCTTGATTTAAATCTCTATGGTTTGATTGATTTTACATGGTATCAGAGCCATACAAGATTTAAGCAGGCCGCCAAGCTGCAAGTTTGAAGCTGAAGCCATGAATTTGCATAGATAAGGGAAACGAATTTGCTGATGGGATACGAGCCCAAGTCTCCTTGGTTCCTCAGCACATAATCTCACTGTGCTTAGTAGCTGAGATTATTCTAGGCTACAAGACTGTGGTATTAGGCTTGAGGCTACATTTTTTAACTTTGGTGGGCACACTTTGTTTCCTGGCTGG
>VDFB02368910.1:35265-50948 GCA_007258455.2 Sequoia sempervirens | reverse complement strand
AATTCAAATTCAAATTCTCCCTCTCATGGGCACTTTTCCCTAATCTTACGCATGCATCAACCACTCACCACTTGTCCTTCTCTCATTGGTCCAATCTTAGTCCCACATTGGTCCATCTTTGGCAACACTTAGCATTTTGAAAATCTTTAAATAGAAGCTTCATCCTCAAGCAAATCCTCCACAATCCACAATCTTTATGCAAAGTCATTCTCTTCACATGGAGAACTGATTTTGTCCACTATCAATCCACAATCTTAACATTTCATCTCCAAGATCATGCAAGGTCACTCTCTTCATTTGAGAAATGATCTTGTCCATCATTATCATTAGCTTATCTAAAGGGGTTGGGAAAGGGCTACTTTCCACATCAAAGTAGCACCAATCCCCCCATAAGATCAAGTGTTTGCTTTGTTTAAGAATGAGGAATAGTTATTTTCAATTGTATTTGCTCAAGTATTTCATCTTTTTCCTTGTTTTCTAACAATGCAGATGGATTTTATGGGGAACTCATGTTTTAATCTTGCATTTTGATCTATTAGTGTGATTGTTCGTTTCTTCCATGCAAGTTTGAAATAGGGTTCACACTATTAATTCATTGTATCAATTTTCCCTTGAGAAGGGTCTGGTTGTAAAGCAGTATTCTGCACTTTTTATATGATATATATGAGAGATTATTTGTTGGGTTTTTCTCCCTCAAGTAGAAGGGTTTTCCTAGGGTAAAACTATTGTGTTCTTTATTTCATGTGTTGTTATATTCCTACTTATTGCAAATCTGATCCTAAAACTAACATGGTATTAGAGCAAGGTTTTAGAATATCTTGATTAGATTTGACAAAGCAATATGGGAATAGTGAAAGGAGGTGATTAAATGATATTGGAGACTTAACAACTTCGATTCTTTTAAAGAATGGAATCAAATTGGTGATTGTGGTACTTGTGTATTATTCTGTAGAGTCATGATTTTTAGGAGGAGCTATAAATTTGTTATCTTTTGCCTCTTTAATTCTACTTAGAAGAATCCCGTGTGGTAATTCTTGGAGTTGCTGAAATAGAAAGAAGAGTTTTGAAGACTTCAAATATTGGATTGGAATCACATTTCTTGATAAACGTATATTGCGGGAGCTTGATATTGTCTTTGTTTGGGAGTAGCTTGTTTTGGGTTGTGAATTTTCCATCATTCAATATGCAGAAGCCGATTATTTTATGAATGAAAATCAATTGACTTGTCTTTAAAAGGGATATCGTGAGTTTCTTTTTGAAAATATAATAAAGCTACAGTGTTTTGGAAGTGAGACAAAATTAAATACAAGACTATTGGGTTCAACTTTTCAAGAAAGTCATCTAGGTGGATAGGTGTATTAAGAGCCATCGCTGGGAGATGCTGACCTTATGAAGGAGCCACTTCATGGTATGAGGTGTGTTGAGCTTCAAGGAAAATGTCTCATTCCTTAAACCATCACTTCTTTAATTCGTGGATTGCCACTACATTAAGACCATTGAATAGTGTTCATCACCACACAAGGCTATTGTGGAGTTAGTAATCTCAACGGGTACAACTTAATTCTATATCTGACCAAATGAAGACAAAAGAAAGAAGTTGTAAGAGAAGGAAGATTTCATTTTGAACATTCTTCATTCTGGGAATAGTTCCAACTCATAGGGTGTTGAGGAAATGTGAAGTACTCGTAGTCTTCCTATACCAATCCGTGTGGAGCTGGAGGCTGGTTTTAGCCAATTATAGGGCATTTTAGGTTCAAGCAAAAGGTTTATGGAAGATCTTTCAAGGGATAAAATCTGGTGGAAAGATATAAGTGTGTTGGGAGCTACTTCCATGAAAATGGGAGGATTTACATAAATTTTGTTTTATTGAAGATTCATAAATTTTCATAATCATGCCAAGTAGAAATAATTGTATCTGGTCATATTGAGTTAGGACACCTATGAGGGTCGATTTGAGTTTCCACTACTTGGCATGAGTCCCTGGAGTCCAAAAATTGGTTGCATTTTTGTATGCTTTATGCCTTTATTTGAGTTGCTAGGCAGATCTAGAGCAACAAATCATTCCATTACAATAGATCTAAATTTTTATGTGCAAAGATTAGGAAAGAACAATTGGTGGATTGTGAGGAAGATTAGACAATAAAGAGATAATTATTTCATACTCTTGAATAGTTTTCATGAATCCTTTATGTTGTCATTAATTCATGCAATAACATTGGAATAGTGAATCATGTATGCTTCTAGCATTGGTATTTCTCTTTGGATAGTTTAATTCTATGAAATATTAGTAATCTCTCTAAAATTCTTCTAGGATGGATCGAGGAGAAAAAGGATGATGAGATATTACATAAGGAATTCAAGGGAGGAAGAGCTTGATGAATCCTATGAGCAAGTCACGCAAGATGAAGAATGAAGACATAGCTTACAACCATGGGACTAAGCTGGTGGCTGGAGATATTTCTCAAAGAGGAAGAACCCATACAAATTGTCATTGTGATTAGTTTCTTCGAAGAGGAGGAATTCACATTCAGAGGGATTCTAACAAAGCAATAGAGGCAACCTTGGATGAGGAGGTCAGGAGGTTGATGCAAGTACTTGGAGCTTCAGAGGGAGTCACATCATCATGAATATCTATTGCAATGTATATTTCTCTATGACGGAGAAGTATGAGGTGAAAGCCCTTGTAGTGTATATTTCTCTATGATGGATAAGTATGAGGTGAAAGCCTTTGTAGTGTATATTTCTCTGTGATGGAGAAGTATGAGGTGAAGGCCCTTGTAGTGTATATTTCTCTATGACGAAGAAGTATGAGGTGAAATCCCTTGTAGTATATATTTCTCTATGATGAAGAAGTATGAGGTGAAATCCCTTGTAGTGTATATTTCTCTAAGACAGAGAAATATGAGGTACAAGCCCTTGTTCCTCTCTGAGAATAAGATGAGATGTCATGTTGAGAGACTCTGTGATTAAACCTTTTTACTTGTTTTTTTCCACACATGGGAGTAGCCATGGTGGACGTCATGTTGAGAGACTCCATGATGACATCACGTTGAGAGACTCTGTGATGAACCTTTGAGCTTTCCACAAATGGGTGTAGCCATTGTGTGCATCATGTTGAGAGACTACATGATGTAGATATCTGGAAAATATCTCCCTAGCTTAGAGGGAGTGTTAGTGTTTGGTAGCTTCAGGAGATATTTTCTCCTTAATTAAAGGTAGGTCAACCTACATATTGCAATTATATTTTATATTATTTTCATCTAAGGGATCCAACCTAGATGAAAAGTCATCTTGCTTTGTATATATACAAGGTGAAGTTCATTCATTCAAATAATTAAGTCATTCTTATTTTCACATTCTTTCAAGAAGGAGCAACAAACCATCTTGTAGCAGCAGATCAACTTCAAGAAGAAACCTATTTATCTTTGCATCAAAGGATAGGTGTTATTAATTCATTGTATCAATTTTCTCTTGAGAAGGGTCTGGTTGTAAAGTAGTATTCTACACTTTTTATATGATATATATGAGAGATTATTTGCTGGGTTTTTCTCCCTCGAGTAGGAAGGTTTTCTGAGGTTAAAACTATTGTGTTCTTTGTTTCATGTGTTTTTGTATACATACTTATTGTAAATCTGATCCTAAAACTAACAAAATAATTATATGGTCTTGAATATAAATTCATGTATTGACTTATTTATAAAGGTAGGGGAATTGCGAAGAACAAATAAGATTGTAATAGGTTTATTAAATCAAAATAAGCTCTACAACATCATGGAATAGGATACTAAATTTTGGAGGTCACACATTGGCTAGAAGAACAAATATAAAAGGTAAAGAAACTAAAATTTAACCTAGTGGAAAACCTAATGAGGCATCTTATTCATTGGTGATATACTAATATGGGATTCCTTCTAAACTATTTATTGATTGATTATTTGATGATTTCTATAAACATTTATTGTTCATTTATTATTAATGATAAATGCATGTATTGATTTCTCATGACACATTTTTCATACACATATGTATAAAGATACATTAAAATTATATAGAAAAACCATACAAATGTAATCCCTAAATAAGTACAAATTATAAACATAAAGTTTCCATGTCATAATAGAAAATTAAATGAGATATAAAAATGTTAACAATAATTGAATAATAAGATGTCTAATATGTAACAATGAGCAATATCATAAATACATATCATTAGGGGATAGGAACCCTAAATGAACCCCCCCACCATTATGATTACTGCTGATTATTTTTTATGAACCAAACTTAAGCTTACAATTTACCTATGAACTTTCCATAACTCAATTATTAGTAAAAGTAAGGATTGGCCAACACATGGGACATTTGATATGTAACCTTTTCTCCCCTACACTTTGGACTCTGTGAAACCTGGGAGGGTAATCCCCAATGATGTGTTTATAGATACTAGTGTGTCTAGGTATTAAACATAGAATAAATAGATGATTCTCCTTAAATTGTTTAAAAGATGGTTCAGTACCCTGAAGATTTGGCACACCTTCATGGCAGTGCCTAACTCAAACAAGAGAAAATGTAATTCCTTAAATTTCATACACACCCACAATAAGATTGATAAGTTGATTTAAATTTTGTGATCAATTGTTGAGTTGGTCACCACAATTGCAGCATAATTACTTTACTCAAACCAGTGCCATATTCTTGGAACACAGTCAGACCTAATACCCACATAATTAGAAAACAATTTTTACGTACATGATAACACCCAAAGCCTTGAAAAGACTGCATGACAATATTCCCACTTAACATATCCACCATTTACTTCTTACTAGCATCCTCATACATGACCTATTTGAAACCTAAGTTGTTATATTCAAGCATTTACATCCATTCATTGAATTAATAAGCAAGAATAGAGCAATACATCTATTGGAAACCAACAAAGACAAATAAGATAAAACCATTGACTATATTATTCATATTTTGTATAATCTATACATAGGAGAGTGAATTGTAGAGACTTTATACCATTCCATTGTATATGTTATCACTATCATTATAAAAAAATCATGTATATATCGACTGAATCCATCCCTAAAACATGTTACCAGAGAGTTCAACATTATAAAATTTCCATGTCATAATACCAAATTAAATGAGATATAAAAATGTTAACAAAAATTAAATAATAAAATGTCTAATATGTAACAATGAGCAATATCATGAATACATATCATTAGGGGATATGCACCCTTAATGAACCCCCCCACCATTATGACTACTATCATGTGTTTCCTTTTGAGTCAACCTAGATAGACCATAGTGCCAATGTCTAGGTAGACCATACATGTGTGATAAATAAAGCATTATTATCCAAATGATGTTCTATCATACACGTCACCTAGCAACCATTATGCCATAAAACATGATCATATGATCAAGGCACCATTAAACATTTAAAAATTAAAAAATAATTTACAATTATAAAACTAAGTCAAAGGATTTATGGTCAATCGGTTATCCAAATTACTTGGTTCTCATGTTTGAATCCATGGTTGAAATATCCACAAGGAAATATTAGCATTGGTAGGAATGTTGTAGTGATATTCTCACTCTATTTTTAGTGTATAATAGGTCTATAGGTGATGGAGGAGTGCAAGGACGAAAATACTAGTTACTTTAAACTTGAAGACATAGAAGGAATAAGTGTTCAAGATATAGGAGTGAAGAATGGAGAAGATGAAACGTGATTGCATATAGGAGGAGAGAGGAGGAAATAATTAGGTGAGGTGTTAAGACTATAAAAGTGAAAAGTATGAGAATTTTAAGCCTAAGATATCACCATTGGGAGAGTATCAGATAAAACCAGCAACCTGACTAGTTGTAAGGGGTGGGGGACATTATCAACCTTTAATGCATTATCTAAAAAAATATGAAACTAGTTTTGGAAGTATAAGGTGTTATCATTGATGTCAACTGGTTGGTGTTGTCATTGATGTCAACTATGTGTGGATGAAGTTGGTTATTGACTATATATGTTGTGGATATTGAGAAAATTGTAATAAAGAAGGTTTTCTATTTGTGCATGTATGGTTGAGATGTTGAAGAAGTGTTATGAGTACATGGCGTTACCTTTATGTTGCTATGTCTGGAAGTGTGTTGGAATAAAGTAATGAGCTAGAATGACAGTTTTGGTACTTGGTTTCCAAGTGCTTTTGAGAAAATTTGATAAATAAAGAAAACAATGTCTTGTAGGTATTCAGTGTATGATCTGGGATATGATATGATTTTATTCTATATTGATTATATGCTTGTGTGGATCTAAGGTATTGTTCATGGTTGATGGTAGTTGCTATATCTAGAATTTGGGTTTCTGAATCATTGTATAGTGTGAGATATTTTCACCAGTATGTGAACCAACTGTTTAGTGATGTTCTCTATTGTTTGGGAGAAATGTATTTTCTCTACATTTATCCACATTGTGGTTTTAGGACTTGTTGTTCTCAGAATAAAATGATAAGTTTTCTCTCTTTCTTTTTTAAAGAGGAATTGGGATTGTATATTGCTATTGATAAGTTTTTGAGTTATAGTGTATTTCAATGGTTGACAGGGTTATTCAAATGTACAAAATATTCATACTCTTCAGGTGAAGTTTGTTGTGAAGGATAGATGGATTTTCAAGTTTTCATTACTTTAGATCGTGTTCAAGTAAAGTTTATTGTCAGAAAATATTGGACCAATTCAAGGACGTGTGTACTTAATTGTTTTATGTGTTTGCACGGGCATTGGTCAACCTTTTTCTTAACACCACATGTGATGTATGTGGAAGAATTTTGAAATGTGTTGGGATCTATTTGGGTCCTAATTAAGGATTTGTGCAGGTCACCTTTCATTCTTAACCATAGCGAGAATGTTTGGGTGTCGACCTATTTCAAATTTGAATGTATAATGACCAAGGGCCAATATTGGAGAAATTTTTTGAAGATGAGGTTCATATAAATATGTATGGTGTTGATGCAAGATGGATGAAGAAAGAGTAATAAGCAAGATAGATGTGATATTATTGGGAGTGAAGTGTAATGAGGTGCGGATTTGAGCAATGTAGTGTGAATTTCATGTTAGGGTTCCTAAGGCAATGAGCTGAAAGCATCTAATATCTTTAATGTGAGACTATGAAAGCGTGTGAGAAATTGTGGCAGACTCCTTGTTGCATTGAGATGTGTTTCTCTATGTAACATTCTTCTATCTTCTTTTATTCTTTTTGTGGCAGTGAGCCTTTTTGGACAGTGTGTCCTATTATGGCAATGAGCCTTCGTATTTGGTTTTGGAATTATTTATATTGTGTTCTAATCCTCACCATGGTTTTTCCCTCATTAGGTTTTCCACATAAATTTGGTATTTGTTATGTGTATGGTGTTGTGAAGATAGTTCTTGTTATCTACACTTCATGTTTAATCAAACTATTAATAGAATAAGGGTTGAATGAATGCTTGTGAATCTAATTACTATTGAGGGTTTTGAAGGTATAAATTGCTAGAATTGATTCACCTCCCTCTCAATTGTCTTGCTCATTTGAACAATTAGTATTAGAGTGAGGTTCCTTGTAAGAAGAGCTTAACTACTTAAGGTAGATCCAAGATGGCGAGCAAGATTACTTTGGATTTCCTTAAATTTGATGACATAGATTATATGGATTCTAGAAAACACAGATAGAAGGCTATCTCTCCTCACATGGATTAAAGTTGAAAAAGCATATAAGATTGTGTATGTTCCACCTCAAAATGATTTGAGTACAATTGTGTAGATCAAGGAACATGAGGAAAATTCTTTAAAGTAAATATTTCTTATTAATAATGGTCTTTTAAAAATTGAATTAGTGAAAATTATGAGTTTGAAGACTGCTAAAGAAGTTTGGGATAAGCTTGAAAGTGTCTATGATATATATGAAAAAGTTAAACAAGCAAAGATGCAAATATTGAAGGAAAAATTTGAGGTTTTATAGATGTTTAGAGATGAAACAATTGCAATATACATGTAGGAAATTGATGAGCTGGTAACTGGAATAAGAGGCCTTGGTGCACAAGTCAAAGAATCTAAAGTGTTAAAGAAAGTTCTTAGATCTCTTCTTGATTGTTATACTGAAAAATTTTCTGCTATTGAGGAAGTTGTAAATCTTAATAATTATTCTCGAGATTAGATGACTGGTACACTAACTTCTTTTGAGATGGGGAAAAAGGGATTAAAATATAGCACTAATGTGGAAGCTTCCTTTAAAGCCAGTAACTTATAAAATATTGAAGAACCAAATAAGGAATCTATCTAGATGAAGCATAAGCTAACTTTGTGAGAAGGATGAAGAAGGGAACCAGTAATTACAATGGTAAATTACCTTTCAAATGTTTTAGCTTTGGTGATATAGGTCATTATGCTTATAGATGCCCAAAAAGAGATGAAAGAATTAGACATAGAGAAGGAAAGGAAAACAAAGGAAAGATTGTAAAAAGAGCATATTATGTCAATGAAGATGAGCTAGAAGTTCTGATGAGTCTGCTAATGGAGATCTTGATGATAATGAATGATTTTTCTTTGCTTTAAAAGATGAATATACTCCTGATAACAATAAAAGATGTGTGAAGGAATGTGCTCTAGAGAAAGTTGAAGGTACTGTGGTATCTATTTTTCATGCTAAACAAGAGAAGAAATACTGGGTTGCTGATAGTGGCCACTCAAATCAAATGACTAGTGAAAAAAGTAAGTTTGTTAAACTTGATAAATATGATGGAGGCTTAGTTAAGTTAGGAGATGATTCTGGTGCTAAGATCTATGGGATAGGTTCAATAAATTTTGATGGAAAGCATAATACTAATGATGTACATACTATGTTAAGGGTTTGAGACATAATCTCCTGAGTGTTGGGAAAATGTGTAGTAAGGGATATAATCTTGTGTTCAAGGATGAAAAATGTGAAATCAGAAAAGGGTTTGAAACTTTGATTGCTACTGGGAAGAGTACTGAAGGAAACATTATCAAGTTAAAGGTGATAATGGACATTGATTTATGTCTCACATTATGAAAGTTGGTTATGGCACCAGAGGATGTGTCATATGAATTTTGACAACATGGTGAGAATTAGTGCAATACAAGTTGTGAGAGATTTACCAAGAATCAAAAAGTCGGTTAATGTTGTCTGCAAGAATTGTTAGTTTGGAAAGCATGCTAGAAACACTTTTAGAACAAAAGAACAATCTACTACTGGATTACTAGAATTGATTCATATAGATCTTTGTGGTTCTAAAAGAGTGAGAAGTCTAAAGGTGACAGGTATTTTATGCTTTTGATTGATTAAATTATTCTAGAATAACATGGGTTACTTTTCTTAGTGAGAAATACAATGCATTAGACAAATTCAAGACATTCAAAGCTATGGTTGAAAATGAAATGGATTTGAAAATACAATGTTTGAGGTCTGGTAGAGGTGGTGAATTCACCTCCAATGGGTTTAATATGTTTTGTGAAGTTCATG
Organism: Sequoia sempervirens; assembly: GCA_007258455.2. Taxonomy (NCBI): domain Eukaryota; kingdom Viridiplantae; phylum Streptophyta; class Pinopsida; order Cupressales; family Cupressaceae; genus Sequoia; species Sequoia sempervirens. The sequence continues at coordinate 41,434 of VDFB02368910.1, read as the reverse complement.
GAATAAGAAGAAAATTGTCTGCCACTAGAACTCCTTAGTAGAATGGAGTTGTTGAAAGGAAGAACATGACAATTCAAGAATCTACTAAAACAATGATAACAGAGGCAGGTCTATCGAAAGTCTACTAGAGAGAAGAAATTCACACTATTGTTTATGTGCTCAATTGAGTTCAAAAAAAAGATAACAACACCAAGACTCCCTATGAGCTATGGTTTGGAAAAATTCCTACTATTAAGTATTTCAAGGTATTTGGAAGCAAATGTTATATCAAGAGAGATGAAGAAAATCTAGGAAAGCTTGATACAAGATGTGTTGAGGGTATCTTACTTGGATACTCTACAAGAAGCAAAGCTTACAAATGTTACAATAAAAGGATAAGAAAGGTTGTAGAAAACACAAATTTCAAGGTTAATGAAGCATTGGAGAATTCAATTGAAGTTGATGGATGTGTCAGATGAACCTGATGGTAGAGAAGAAGAAAAGGTTGAAGAACAAGAAACACATAACAAAGAGGAAGAAGCTCTAGAAAAATCTCCTAAAACCCCTAAGTATGTGTAAAAGAATCATTCTAAAGATTAGATCATTGGAGACAAGAGGAAAGATGTATTGACAAGAAGTAAAGTTATTGAAGTTGAGGTAAATTACTGCTTACTTTCTAAAGTTTAACCTAAGATTGTCAGTGAGTCATGTAAGGATGAGCATTGGATGAAAGAAATGGAAGAAGAAATTATGCAAATTGAGAAAAATCAAACTTGGGAATTAGTTCCTAGACTAGTAAACAAGAACATAATAGGAAGAAAGTGGGTTTTCAGAAACAAACTAAATGAGAATGGAGAAGTGGTAAGAAAAAGGGAAAGGCTTGTGTGTAAGGGTTACTCACAAGTGGAAGGTATAGAATTTTAGGAGACATTTGCTCCGATGGCTACAATGGAAGCTATCAAAATATTTTTGGAATTTGTAGCACATAAAGATTTCAAGGTTAAATAGATAGATGTGAAGTTTTCTTTCTTGAATGGAGAGTTGGAAGAAGAAGTTTACATGGAACAACTGAAGGGATTTCAATTATCAGATCAATCAAATATGATCTACAGATTGAAAAAGTATTTATGTGGTTTAAAGCAAGCTCCCAGAGATTGGTATAAAATGTTGGACATATACTTGATTTAGCAAGGTTTTAGCAAAGGTACCGCAGATAGCAATCTTTATTTCAAAATTGAAGATGACAAGATCTTGATAGTAGTTGTGTATGTCGATGAACTTATCTTTGGAGGAAATGAAACTATGTGTAAGATGTTTGTTGAAGAAATGAAAAATGAGTTTGAGATGTCTATGTTTGGTGAGATGAATTTCTTTCTTGGTCTGCAAATCAATCAAACAAACAAAGGGATTTTCATTTCACAATCAAAGTATGCAAGAGAAATTTTGAAGAAGTTTGGGATGGATGGTTCCAAATCAGTATGCACTCCTATGGTAATTGGCTGCAAATTGAGTAAGGATGATGATTCACCTAAGGTTGATTAGAGTAATTATAGATCCATGATTGGTGGACTACTGTATCTAACTGCTACCATACCAGATATCATGCATGCAATTTTTCTTGTGGCTAGATTTCAAGAGGATCCTAGAGAAAAATGTGTTGCAGCTATCAAGAGGATATATCTAAAAGGAACTACGGATCTTGGCTTATGGTATCTTAGGGATACTAACTTTACATTAAGTACAGACGCGGATTGGGTAGGATGTGCTTATGATAGAAAAATTACAAGTGGTGGGGCATTCATTCTTTGATGCAAATTGGTGCCATGGTTCAGTAAAAATAAAGATTTGGTGTCCTTATCCATTGTATAGGCTGAGTATATTGCTGCACACAAGTTTTGTGGATGAGACAGACATTGAAGGATATCAGAGTTATGTATGATGATTCCATATCTATTTTTTGTGATAATACATTTGCATTTTCAAAGAATCTAGTAGTGATGCACTCAAGGACAAAGAATATACTGATCAAGTATCACTTTTTGTGAGAGAAATTTATGGAGAATGAATTAAAGCTTGAGTATGTACTTACAAAGGATCAAATTGCTGACATATTTACTAAGGCTCTTCCTAAAGACACTTTTGAGTATCTCTAGGAGAATTTGGGGGTTATTGCCCCTCCTTTCTTGAATTAGATGCATATGGAGATGCATCACTCTAGTGGATCTATGGATCTATCTTCTTTCTAGACTAATTTTTAGTGGCTACCTCTCAGGGGGAGTAGATAGTGTCATGTGTTGTCATTATGTAGTTGATTGGGTGTACTCCTAAAGGGGAGTATTCAGTGTTGGTATAGATCTTGGTTCAATGTCAAATGGAAAGAACGATGCAAAAAAAAATTCCTTTGCAATTTATGTCAAAGGGGGAGAAAAAGTATCATGTGAAAAAGCTTATTCATTCAAAAAAGTCGTAGAAAAAATTGTTCAAAACTATTGTGTTATCTTTGATGGTTTTTCACATCATGTGTTGCCATCAATGACAAAGGGGGAGATTATTGGAAGTATAAGGTGTTGTCATTGATTTCAACTAGTTGGTGTTTCCATTGATGTCAACTGGTTGGTGTTGTCATTAATGTCAACTACATATGTCAAGGATATTGAGAAAATTGTAATAAAGAAGCTTTATTGTTTGTCCATGTATGGTTGAGATGTTGAAGAAGTGTTGTGAGTACATGGAGTTATCTTTATGTTGCTATGTCTGGAAGTGTTTTGGAATAAAGTAATGAGATGGAATGATGGTTCTGGTACTTGGTTTCCAAGTGCTTTTGATAAAATTTGATAAATAAAGAAAACAATGTCTTGTAGGTATTCAGTGTATGCTCCAGGATGTGCTCCAATTTTCTTCTATATTGATTCTATGCTTGTGCACTTCTGAGCTATTTTTCATGGTTGTTGGTAGTTGCTATATCCAAAATTTGGGTTTCTAAATTGTTGTACAATGCGAGATGTTTTCACCAGTATGTGAACTAGTTGTTTAGTGATGTTCGTTGTTGTCTAGGAGAAATGTATTTGCTCCACATTTCTATGAATTGTGGTTTCAAGATTTTTGATTATGAGAATAAGTTGATAAATTTGCTCTCTTTCTTTTTTCAAGAGGAATTGAGATCATGCATTTCTATTGATGAGTTTCCAAGGTACAGTGTATTTCAATGGTTGATAGGGTTATTCAACTACATACAAAATATTCATACTCTTAAGGTAATTTTTTTTGTGAAGCTTCTAGATGGATTTTAAAGTGTTCATTACTTACTCCAAATTGTGTTCAAGTAAAGTCTATTGTTCGAAAAGATTAGACCGAGTCAAGGACATGTGCACTTAATTGTTTTATGTGTTTGGATGGGTGCTAGCCGACCTTATTTTTAACACTACATGCAAGGCTTGTGGAAGTGTTTTTGGATCTATTTGGGTCCTAATTAATGATTTATGTAGGTCACCTTTTGTTCCTATCCACCGTAGGAATCTTTGGGTGTCGACGTATTTCAAATTTGAATATATAACAGCTAGTGGCCAACATTGGAGAATTTTTTTGAAGAGGTTGATATAAATATGTATGGTGTTGATGCAAGAGGGATAAAAAAGAGTAGAAATGTAATATAGATGTTGTTTGTGGCAGTGAAGTGTGAGTGAGATGCGAGGTGAGGCAAAGATGTGTGAATTTCTGGGTTCCTAAGGCGGTGAGCGAAGGCCTCTGATATCTTTCATGTGAGGCGTGAAGTGTGTGAGGCAATTGTGGTGGACTCCTTGTTACATTAATATTTGTTTCTCTATGTAACATTCTTCTTCTATATTCTTGTATTCTTTTTGTTATAATGAGCTATTTTGTGACCTCTTTAGCCTTTGTATTTGGTTTTGGAATTATTTATATTGTGACCCTAATCCCTCACCCTAGTTTTTTCCTTATTTGGTTTTCCATGTAAATCTAGTGTTCTTATGTATATATAAGATGTTGTGATTTAGGTTTGTTATTTGTACTTCATGTTTTAAATAAAACTAATAGAATAAGAGTTAAATGAATGTTTGTGAGATCTAATTGTTGTTGAGGGGTTTTGAAGGTATAAATTTCTAGAACTAATACACCCCCCTCTTAGTTGTCGTACTCATTTCGGCAACTAGTAAATCAATAAATTAAAATTTAGAAAAGTAATTTCTATTATAAATTAACTTAAATATCATAAAATTAATTTTAATGATTTTAAAATAAAATAAATTTAGTTAGAGTTTATTCATATATAATATGATAAATAATTTATTTACAATTTTTGATAAAATTAAAAAAAATATTTAATAATCAAATAAGGCCAAGGTCCAAATATATACAAGATAAAATTAAATATTTGAAGAAAACAACAAAAGAGGTTAACATTCATGATTTTTAGGTTTCACAAAATTTGTAGAATTAAGATTATTCTAGCACCAACCCTAATGAAAAATTTGTACAATTGGTGCACCAAATTCCTCATTTTCGTCTATAAGAGATATCAAAATATGATGAATGTCCTCTAAATCCCTAATGTTAGCATGATACCATTCAACATCTCTTCTTGACCATCCATAATTTTTCTTTTACAATCACCTTCCATTTTCATAATTATTAAAATTTTATCATCAAATGTTTTTAATAATTTTTATAGAGTTGTATATAGATCACAAAGGTTCATGTGAATTAATTTTATGAGCCTTCCTTTGGAAGTGATTTAAGAAGTATAATCTAACTTAAATAACTCCTCTGTAACACCACAATAAATGAAAGTTTGAAGGAATATCAACATGTCTCCTACCCTCATTAAGATGAAGGAAATTGAAGGGATCAATATTAATGTCCTTCGTAATCCACTAAACTTTGATTCCCTCTTGTAGAAATTCATTTATAATTTTTAAATTTATTCAAAATAAAATATAAAATTATTTTATTTAGAAATTTAATGTAATGAATTTAAGTGAAATAATTTATTTTTTAATTTTACGAGAATGAATTTATTTGCAAGTGTATTATTTATTTAAAATAAAATATAAAATTATCTTAGCCTGAATTAATTTAGTGGTTTTATATAAATTAATTAGTTTCAAAATTTTATTTATTTATAATTGTTGTGATTAAATTTATTCAAGATTTTTTAAACTTATCATAATAAAAATTTATAATTATTTTATGTAAACTAATTTAGTTGGATATCTTTTAGAAATTATAGTCTATCATCATTTTACAAAGATTAATAATCTAGAGAGTATTTTACAATCTCCAAACCAAGTGCTAGATAATATAAAATATATTTTCAAGGAATATTAGATGACCTTAGAATAAATATAATAGGTTTATAGGGGATTAGACCATAATCTAGTGTTGAGGAAATGACAATTTTTGATGATGGTAGTTTGGTGGTCATAAATGAGTAAGAAATACATTTATTCAATTACTATGTGCATATCTTCATATTTCAATATAAGTAGAGGACACATGCCCAATTGTGACACATATTCTTTGGAAAAAATTTCAAGTAAATCATTAGTTATGAAATTTTATTTTTTTCATCCTATAGCTTGTGAAGCATAGAGTGACACATGTTTTAGATTCTAAAAATATGTAATGTTCAATTTAAAATTTATTTATATATTTTAATCAACCTATCAATTAGGACTTTATACATATGTAGTGCAAGAAGAAAATCAATAATAATTATCTATTAAATTCAAAAATAGCATCTTATATTGGTAGAACACTAACGAGTTTACTGAATAAGCCATTTTGTTTTTATCAAATTTGTGATAAAATCATTAGCACAAAGTGTGAAGTCAAAACCCTCAAACCCTTCTAAACATGTTGGGGCAATTGATTTTTTAGGTTTGACACCCGCAAGCCAAATCCCAAAGCAATCTTGAGGAAATAACTGAAGAATTTTTTTTATCAAAAATAGGATATCCATTAATAACAAATATCCATTTTTAAAGTTACAAAAAAGATATCCATTTTTGAATGTTAAGAAACATATATCCATTTATTAGAGTTAAGAAATTTGAATATTAGTTTTCAAATTTTTTCGTTGACTATAGATTGAAATTTAACATATGTTATAATATTACTAAATATTAAATATATTGTTTTATAATAAAATCATAAAATCATAAATAAAATGAAG
>VDFB02368910.1:0-35245 GCA_007258455.2 Sequoia sempervirens | reverse complement strand
GTTTTAGGATTTATGGTTTAAGGGTTTTAGGGTTTAGGCTTTACGGTTTAAGGGTAGAGGGTATAGGGTTGAGAGAGAGAGAGAATGGGGTTCATGGTTTTAGGGTTTTAGGGTTTACGGTTTATCATTTAAGGGTTGAGGGTAGAGGGTTTAAGGGTTTTAGGGTAAAGGGTTGATAGTTTTAGGGTTAAGGGTTTAAGGGTTTAAGGTTTACAATTTAAGGGTAGAGGGTAGACAAATCTATTTTACTCCAATCCCTCTCCCATTGTGAGGTCTTTCCCCCCACCCTAATTGGACAACTCTTTATCCCTCTCAAGTCTCTATCGCTCTCAAGTCTCACTCCCTTCCTATTGGTATTGTGAAAGCATTTTAAATCACCAAATTTGGCGAACACCAAATGTGTTTTTTTTACCTTGAAAATGTAAAATAGGGGTTGACCCCATGATTCAGGCCCACATGCTTTTTCTTTTGTCTGGTTTAGTGCTTTATCCAATAGAGAAACCTCTTTTTTATGCAATTAACTCCCTGTTGTACCGATCTATGCTTGATCCATCACCTTTTTTCCACCAATTTGCATGCCAAACAACGTAGATGAAGAAATTTTGAAGATTCTACATCATTTTACATTATTTCAGGTAATAGATTCATTTTGGTAATATTGAAATGTTTATATTTAGTATGTTTTTATTTTATTTTTGACAATAATCTAAATTCCTTTAATGATTTTATTAATCATAACAATTGGACATAGAATTCAACATTGAATTAGATGGAATTTGCATAATTTTTTTTATTTTTTATGACTTTGAAGAAAAAAATGAAAACCATGAAATAATTTAGATGAATTCATGTTTAAAATTATATAAACAACATCAACTTGAAACAAATTTGCTTATGAATTCTATTTGCATTGCTTACAGTAGTCAATTTCTGGCATGCTTACATAAATGAATTCAACTTAACACAAGTTTTTTGGTTTTGTTTCAATGACAATTTATAGACCATTCATTTGATGATTTTATTAATCTTCATTGTTAACATAGAATTGAAAATTAAATTCATTATTACTGATGGTTGTGGGAAAAATTTTATTTTCAACTAATTTGGAAAACCTAAGAGCTTTCATCACTCCTAATGTGCAAGTTTAATTTGGAAAACCTAAGAGCTTTACAAAGGGGCCCTATTGGAAACTCCTCATCAATCCCAAAAATGAATGGGGCAACAACAACCAGTCAACAAAAGCTCCAATTTCACCTTTTATTTGTAGTGACACACTTTCGAAGACATCTAAACAAGAAACCCTCATTTTAGGCAATTTACATGGGGGTTTATTGAAAAAATATATCCTAGACCTTTTCTAGCCTAATTAACACTTAAAACATAATTAATTATGTATTAATATGCTTATAAATTCATTCACCAGCCTTTATCATCAATATTTCACCAAACCCTACTTCAAAACATCCATTTTCGAGCAAAATTTGCACGAAAACCTTCAGGACAACAACACAAAAAGCCTTAAAACATCTTTCCTGATCCAAAGAACCATGTACACACCTAAATCATGCCCTAATTAGCCATTCCACCAAGTTACAAAACAAAATAGTGGGTGGAATGGTTTAAAATGTCATTTTCATACACTCAAAACCCTTAAAATAGGGTATACAGACTGATCCTATGTAATTTGTCTGTAAAATGCACAAAAACAATTGAAATAAATCCAAACCAAGTCTAAAATGGTGTTAGGAATGCTACCCACAAGATTCACTCCATGAAAGATCAAAAATTTTGGGTACGTAACCATACAAATGAAAGAAACTTCAAATTTTTTGGAAAATACACAAAAATAGGGGGTGTTTCAATTACTTCTCTTCTCAAAATTACATGCCAACCTCTCCTTGAATTTTTTTTTCTAAATACCATTTTACCCTCCTTGTGTTAGCCATTTTTTTTTGTGGCATTGAAATCCATCTTGTTTTGAGCTCTTAGGGTGGATTTTACTATAGGCAGGTCTGGAAGTCTAAATTTCAATTTTTGAGGTCATCAAGTGATTTTATGGCTCATTCCACCTAATGTATATACTATAGCTTGGTGGAATAAGTCCATTATGTGGGGAATAGGTTAGAAGATGATTCTTGGAGTAGGGGAGATTGTTTTGGAGTAATGGCATGTAACTTTGGGTGTGAAAATGTGTGATTTTGAGTGAATTTGAGTGGTTTTAGAGTGTGAATGGATGAAATACTTTTGGGAAGTCCTTTGTGAGAGTCTTTTGAGCATGGAAAGACATCATATGTTATGTTTGGGGTGTTTTATCTGAGAGTTAATTGTGGGAAGAGTGATTTTCAATAAGACTCCTTGGAAAACCTAGGTTTGGTGGCTTGAGAGTGATGGTTTAGTGGATTTGTAGCTTGGTGAGAGGTTGGAGATCTTAAAATTGTGAAATATTAAGGTTGGTAACCTATTTAATGACTATCCATGGTGTTTGACTTGATTTCAGGTTTTTGGGAAGGCATCTCTTTGGAAAAGAGGCCTAATTGGCCTAGTTGCCCCTACAGTACAGTGGGATTTTGGAGAATACATTGAAAAATGCATCTCCAGGCCTCTTGTGACCTTATGACCAATTCAAGAACCCTTGTTTAAGCCTACACATGCTTAATAATCCTTAATATTTTTCTGCCCCAAAACTTCACCCACTTTTAGTCTCTAAAACCTTAATTTTCCATTAAAAAACCACACTTCTCTCAACTAGGGTTTCATGCCCAAACATACACATGACCTCCCCAGTTCTTGCAAACCTTAAAACACATAAAAACCCACTATATCTCACTAAAACCAATTGGTTCTAGCTTTCTTAAAAAAAAATTCTTTAATCTGCTACTTCAACCCATGCCTTTTAGGCCTGAATTCATGCATTATATACTTGCTTGTGATTTGAATTATCATTAATGAAATTATATATTAACTTATATGTTTATCTTATTTTTGTCTTGTAGGAGTAGGTTTTGGAACACTTGAAGGAGTAGGTGTTGAAACACCTTAGGGAGGAGGTGTCGAAACATGTGAAGGAGATAAAGAAAAAGAGATGCCTAAAGAGGTATGTGTTTATTTTATTTTGTGTTTGGTAAATATGTTCCCATTACTGACAATTGTATGCTAACTTTTATCAATTTTATTTTTTGTTCACATATATAGATTGACATTAGAAAAGTTGGTATGATTGGTTCTTTGAGAGGGGCATATTCTACAACTCATGATGGTTTGAAGAGACATATATATGAGGTAATCAAGATTTCAATTTTAGAGTTCAATTATAATTCAATATATATTGATTTTGATGTTAATTATTCAATTTTAAATGATATAATATAACTAATCTAAATTTTGGTTTGAATTTTTCTTGTGCAGTTACCTTCAGAGCCAAAGAGTGCTTCAAAGAGGCTCCATTTTGATGATCCACCAGTAGTTTAGGATGAGATAGAAATTTTGGCATGTATATTTTGAATAGATATCAAGATGGCATATGCCAAAATTTCTAAAAAATTGTTTGAGTTGGCGTTGATGCCATTTTTGTATATGGACATACACTTGATTATTGAATAATTTGATAGATAGAAGTTGAGAATCAAAATAATTTGTTCATGTGTATGTTTAAACTATTCAAAAATTTAATCTTGAGCAATGGTTAAATATCAATGTACAATAGCATAAAAAATAATGGTTATATTATATAGTGGACAATAAAAAATAATGAATAATGGTTAAATTATATAGTTTAAACAAATTTGAAGATAAGAAATGGTAAATTTTAACATTTTAACTTTAAAATTTAAATACACAAATTCCATTTTCTCACACTACATATTTCATATTGCATTATCATTACATATTGAAATTCAAAAAATATCATAGTTTTATGTTGATAAACATGCCAAAGTGATGCAGAGTAGGGTGGAAAACTCTCAACAAAAAAATACCCTTTAATCTTCCTTCCAAACAAAAAACACCATTGGATAGTCATGACTAGGGTACATAAGAACTAAATCAACAATCATCTTCCAATGAAACACTCACCAACACTCCAAAACTCAAAACCCTCACTTTTGACAAGTTTCAAAGGGGGTTTACTAAAAAACTCACCTCCAGACCTCTCCCCACTATTTCAATGCATCCAAAACCTTCAAATATGTCTTCCCTTGCTTAATTAACTCTTACAAAGTGCTACCCCAAGTGTTTTCCATCACTACCTACTCTTAACCTCCAAATTTCACTCAAAACACATTCTTGACAACTATGCATCGTGCCCAAACCCCCCAAATGGCCACCCCTACTCTTGTAATCATGCACACATGCCCCCTACACCTAATTATGCCATTCCACCAAGTTAAAATAGAATACAATCAGTGGAAAAGACATTTGATGGAAATTTCCACGTTGCCCCTATGGAAAAAGCATGAATTTAGGTCTAGGAAGTATAGCTTGAAGTAGCAGATTAAAGCAATAGTTTGGAAGAAGGTTAGAACCTAGTTTTTTTAGTGTTATCAAGTGGAGTTTGATGTGATAGAAGGTCTGCAAAGGTATGGCAGGTCATTTGGATGTTTGGGCTTGAAGCCCTAGTTGAACAAAGAGTGAAAATGGGTGAAATTGAGAGGTTTTAAGAAGGAAATGTGTGAGAAATTTGGGGGTAGCATAATTTTAAGGTGAATTAAGTTTGTGTAGGGTGGAATACGAATGTTTGAAAATATTTTGAGATTGAATTAAGTTTGGAGATGGGTTTTTCAATAAACACCTGCTTATTTGGTGAAAAATTAGGGTTTCATGAAAGAGGGTCTTAGCAAGTGAGTTTTGACTCAATGGTTGAAGAATTTGTGGTTTTGGAGGTATTTTGAGGACTATACAATGGTATTTTGAGTGGGAAGGAAGATTTAAGGAGAGTTCCTTTGTTAAAGTGGGCTAATTGAGCCCCTTTTCGAACATTCAAGGTTAGTTTGATGGTATCATTCCAAAGTAAGTACTTGTGATTCTATGATATGTTTAAAATTTCCCTAATTGATTCCTAAAATGGTAGTTTTTTTTAGCTTTGAGTGGTCTCTTCAAAGTTGTGAGAGGAAAACCTAGGTTGCACACCTACAAGATTGAACAGTGAAGTTGAGAAGAGTCACCCTTGTTAGGGTTTGAAGGTTGGAAGTTTGATTTCTTCAAGTGATTTTGAGTTTGTATAGTTGTGTACCTCCATTTCATTGCATCACATAGGACCTTATTCATGACCAAAAACATTAAGACACCCTAAGTAGTAACTGGTGTAGGGGCACTAAGAGCATTTTATGCAAATGTTGACAATTGAGGTCTTTTGGTTGTTTAGGGGTATTTGAATCATTTTTTTCAAACAATAAGGTAATTTAGACCATTTAATGATGTAAGGAGTCCTTTAATAGGTCTTTATGTGGTTGGAAGGTCTAAGTTGCAAGTCCTTTAATAGGTCTTTATGTGGTTGGAAGGTCTAAGTTGCAAAATATTGCAAAAACTACAAAATTGTGTAAAAGTTGTCAAATGGTGGAAATTCAAGATTCATCTTATTGTAGTTCATGGAGAAAGTAGTTAGAAGTTATTTAGTCATGTTTAGGCATGGTCCTTTTTCCTACCCAAACATGTTGAATCACTCCGAGCTACGTTTAATCGACTGAATCCCTTAAGAGTTTTAAGTGGAAAATGGCTGCAAAATTTAGCATGACATTACTCAGACACCGTGTCACTTAGAAAATTCACATCTAAGCCTATGAGATCATGTTTATCCCCTCTAAAATAACCTCTCTCAGTTTTCACTATCTTGGAGGGTTTTTCCAATGGCAGCGAGATTTCCCTTGGGGAAAAAGTTGCAAAGTGGTGCAACTTTTGTTCTGTAACTTGTGTGACCAAAATAATTGTTCCAATGCATATGAGTGGGTATTTTTAAGCTAGGAATGGTCCTTTTTCACACCCAAATGTGTTGAATCGCTCTGAGCTATGTTCAATTGACTAAATCCGAGAAGAGTCTGAAGTGTAAAATGGCTGCAAACTTCAGCATGATGTTACTCAGACACCATGACACTTATAAAATTATTATATGAGCCTATGAGATTGTGTTGAGCCCCTTTATAATAACCTCTCTAATTTTTTTCTATCTCAAAGGCATTCTCTTATGGTGGTGAGATTTCTCTTGGGGAAAAAGTTGTCAAATGCAAGTAGTGCAAAGTTGCAAAGTGGTGCAACTTTCATTTTGGAACTTGTGTGACAAAAATAACTATTCCAACGTGTCTGAGTGGGTAATTTTATGCTAGGAATGGTCCTCTTTTTTACCCAAACAGGTCGAATCACTCTGACTTACATTCAACCTGTTGAATCCCTTAAGAGTCTGAAGTGCAAAATGGCTGTAAACTTCAGTATGACGTTACTTAGACACTATGATGCTTAGAAACTTCTTGTCTAAGCCTATGAGATCATGTTGATCCCATCTACAATAATCTCTCTCGATTTTTTCTATCTTGGAGGCGTTTTCCTGTGGCTGAAAGATTTCACTTAGGGAAAAAAGTTATCAAATTCAAGTAGTGCAAAGTGGTGCAACTTTCATTTAGAAAATCGTGTGACCAAAATAACCATTCCAATGCGTTTGAGTGGGTATTTTTATGCTAGGAGTGGTCCTCTTTCACACCCAAATATGCCGAATCACTCCGAGCTACATGCAACTGGCTGAATCCCTTAAGAGTCTGAAGTGCAAAATGGCTACAAACTTTAGTATGAAGTTACTTGGACACCATGATGCTTAGAAACTTCTCATTTGAGCCTATGAGATCATGTTGATCCCCTCTACAATAACCTCTCTCGGTTTTCGCTTGGAAGGAAAATAAGCATGTCTAAGTCAAGAGGAAGTCTTCCCAATCTTGGTAAGGCACAAGCAAAGTCCGCCATGCCCATGGTCAAGGAAAATATCTAAGATGATGCAAAGTCCACTTGGTATGTCCAAATTGTTGTCAATTCCACCCTTGGCTTGAATAATGCTTTTCCAAGACAAAGTTAAAGTCTTCACAACTCAAAGCATACATGGAGAAGACAGCATAAAGTTGGCCCAACTCAAAGCATACATAGCAAAGACAACTTAAAGTCCACCACAAGCTGAAAATAGGAGATGGAAAACATATCTTGAAGTCTGCCTTAGGCCAAGATCAAAGGCAAAATATAACATGTTGAGATGGTGCCTCGTCATCTTCTAACCAATCAAATTGTTCCAAGCTAGCATTTCTAGGTTCAATGAAACTGACACTTCATAATGCAATAATTTTTTATTGTTGGTTTATATTTAGCAGAAGGACAAGTATCCCCAAATGTAATTTTCTCATTGGTCGAGAGGTAGTTAGTTGTGACAAAATGTAATTAGGGTTTTATTTTGTAATCTCGGTCATTGATTGAAAATAAATCTTTGCCATTGAATTGTATTTGAGGAGCCTATAAATTGAGCTGACCCCTCATTTGTAAAACTTGGGAGCATCCATCACATACTACCAGTTCACCACCTTGTCTATGATTTCAATTACTATTATTCTTTGATAGATTTTTTCCAAGCGTCCATCACTTGTCTATAAGCACTTGCTATAGGATCTTAGCCATAGTAGCAAGATAGTGAACTGTTTGATAAAATGCTTTGGTAGACATGTATGAAAAATGTGGTAGCATAGACAAGGTAGTGAACTATTTGAGAAAATGCATCAAAGAAATGTGGTCTCATGGTGATGGAATACCATGACAATCTATGGAATTTTTATGTCACGAAATTCCATCATCATGAGACCATATTTATTTAAGGAATTTTTTCAAATAGTTCACTATCTTGTCTATGTTATTGCTTACTATTATGCTTTGATGGATTTTTTCCAAGCATCCATATAGATTGTTCAAAAGCATTGGCTATTTTAGACTTTTAGCCATAGCAGAAGGGTAGTGAATTGATTGATAAAATGCTTTGGTAGACATGTATGAAAAATGTGGTAGCATAAACAAGGCAGTGTATTGTTTGAAAAATAAATCCTCAAAGAAATGTGTTCTCTTGGTGATGGAATGCCATGACAAGCACATTGAGACCACATTTCTCTGAGGAATTTTTTTGAACAGTTCACTGCCTTGTCTATGCTATTGCTTCTTATTATGATTTGATATATTTTTCCAAGCATAAATAGCTTGTTTTCAAGAACCTATTTTAGGCTTTTAGCCATAGTAGCAAGGCAGTGAACTATTTGATAAAATGCTTTGGTAAACATGTACGAAAAATGTGGTAGCATAGACAAGGCAATGAATTGTTTGAAAAAATGCCACAAAGAAAAATGGTAATGGAATGGCATGAAAATCCATAGCAATTTGCATGTCATGGAATTCCATCACCATGAGACCACATTTCTTTTAGGCATTTTTTTCAAGTAGTTCATTGCCTTGTCTATAGTATTGCTATTATGTTTTTGATGTATTTTTTCCAAGCATCCATAGCTTGTTCAAAAGAACTTGTTTTATGAGTTTAGCCATAGCAACAAGGTAGCAAATTTTTTGACAAAATAGTTTGGTAGACATGTATTAAAAATGTGGTAACATAGACAAGATAGTGAACTATTTGATAAAATACATCAAAGAAATCTGGCCTCATAGAATTCCATGATGAGAAAATGCAATTGGTAGCTGCTCCTACTTATTACTTATGCAATGTGAAGTAATTGCATAAATTCTTAGGTTGACCATGTAAAAACTATATTGTAATTAAAATTTTGTCATCTATCAACATCTAGTTATTAGTTATGCAGTGTGAAGTAATGCTTTGACTTTGAAAGATGTGCAATAAAATGTAATCAATGATATGAATATAAACTACAAAACAATATTTTTTACAATTCATTGGTTAAAATCCTTATTTTATTTACTCTCTATATCTCTATATTCTATGGAAATACCTTTCAATTTAAAAATAAATAGATTTTATCTCTTGTTCTACAATTTTTTACGTTTTATTTAAATATGATTTTTTTTTCTGACTTTTTAAAAAACTCTTATACTTTTGGTTTGTCAAAAATTTCCCCAAAAGATTTGTGCTGCTATGCATTGGAAGCATGAAGCATACAAGTGAATACACACACTATACATGAAGTATACATGTGAATAAGTGAAGCATACATGCAAATAAGTGATGCATTGTAAGTAATTGAAGCATTCCAAAGGATACAAACCACTAGGAATGGAGCTTATTTACACAATATGCTTTAGATGGAGCTTATTGAACAATCGATAGTAATTAATTAAGCATTAGATGTAAAAAAAATCAATGCCTACAATATTCAAGCATACGATTTACACAATACACATGATAACATCATTCAAGAATGGTAGTAGCAAAATAAGATTTTTTTTAATAAAAAATTTGTAAGGTATACAATGATATATATTGATAAAAGTATATACAATATATCCAAAAAATCTATACAAGCTTAGTACAAAGGAGCCATATTATGGACATAAAATGTCACGTGTATATTGATAATATTAAACATATGTTCCAAAATGCCACATAGGCATACAAAAAATGACCCTAATATAGTCATTTCCCTCTAGGGGAAGGAAATAGATCCCGTCCTACCTTTGAAATTTGGCTGGATGGAGTGACTGTTGGTTCTCTAGTCTTTTGAACACGCTCGCTAGTCCTCCTCTCTTCACTTTGGACCTTGAACTAATACAATAAAATGTAAAGATGTTAATACACATAAATTGAATTGTGGAATGACATAACAAAATATAATCACTTACCACATACAGATAGTCATAATTCACATTTATATCATTACCACATCCACGATCTAGAGTGACAATGACTTGTAGCAACCATCAAGATAGAAATTAAGTTGCACAAAAGTATCATGAAAATTTTCTATAATATACCATAAAAGAGAAAATATAATGACAAATTGACTAATCTGTTGCATACCTCTCTCAATGGATCATAACTGGCTATTGTTACAGCAACTCTGTGGTCCATCATGCCGCCAACATCACCAGGGCTGTCTGATGTCAGCATCTGCAAATGGTAAATGAAAGAGTAAATGGTAGGGTGAACTATTAAATGTTAATGTGATGGGATTAGGAAGAAATAAAGGAACACAAAGTGAATTAGGAGAAGATAATGTGATACGATCAAGGAATACAAATGCAATATTTGTGTTTCTCATCAATTTTTTAGATTTGTATATACAAAATTATGAAAACTAGCTAATATTGTTATGCGACACCAATATTGAATAAAGGCTACCTGAGTGTAAGTTGTTTGAGGAAATGAATTGTGAGGTGTGGAGGTCAAAGGTCCACCAAGAAACTGTTTGAAATCCAAAGCATGTTATGAGACAAATATTCAAATATAACATTCAACTGTACAAATGCAATAATAATATCTTTAATACTAGATGCATACCTATTGACTCAACGTCGAGAAAAAATAAGGGTCTGTAGGAATGGGGAACGTGTCATGAAAACTCCAACCCTAAAATCTCATCATATCAAAATTCTACTAATTTACTATTTCTTAAATTTCAAAATATAATTTAATAAACAACATTAAATGAACTTGCTTAATTTTACCTAAGTGTCAATTCAGAATGTATCATTCAGCAAATCATCTGTGAAAGCCATCACCTCTACAAATGATGTGGGCTGTGTAGCTACATCTTGAACACTCTGATAATCATACGTGCAAATTGCACCACAAGCGCGACAATAGTGGGGTGGAGCTTGAGGCCTAGATGTTTCCTCCATACCAGGCTCTACTAGAGGCCTCACACACTATAAAATGGTCTGGGTGAGTGAGCCAATCAACTCCAGCGTGTCCACCTATACACTATCTTTAACAATGGAAGGAACATCGACATGCTCCACCATGGGTCTAGCCAAGGGTCTCGGTGCCAATTGTGGATTACGTCATACATTAGGTCTATCATGTGTGGAGCCCCCACCTCTACCCTAAAATTCTAAGATGTTAATATAATTTGGCATCTTATTGAGGATAAACTCACAATAGAGTTTCCTCAAAAAGTATTGTGGTACCTCATGGTTATTGCATGGACGTTGGTCAACTACTATCCACCACCACTCCCAAAATTTATTTTTAATTAACTCAAGGTGGAACCAATGGATGGGGAACCTCCTACATGTATGAGACAAAGGTGCATTGGTTTTAGGGTCTGTAAATAGGGCACACAAGTTGGCTTTGCTATTTTTAATTTTTTTAATATCTACATATGGCAAACCTCTAGAATAATATTATCTCATCTCATGCCTCTTATTTGACCAAAAAATTATTTTCTCCCTCATTTCTCCTACATGAGATACAATTGACTTCATTGATTCAACAATTCCTCTCCTATAAGGGTGGGTTTCAGCATGCTCGGTTAATCTTCCAATTAATTGTTCAATGTATCTTTTATTGTTTTCAATTTGATTTAGAATATTTTCTTGTGTTCCTTGAGGATGCCTATGAATTGATGGTGGGGTTTTAGGTTGTTCTTGAATAGGAGGCTCTTCTTGAGGGGGTGACTCTGAATTCTCAATGTTTGGAGGTGGAGATTCATTCCTTGAGAATTAGAACAATATTTTATTATAAAAACCTATTTCAATCTGCATTCTAAATCAAATTCAAAATAAATAGAATAAAAATACATACCTCTTTGTAATCTTTGACATCTCTGATGTGTTGGCGACATCCTCATGAAAAATAGCAAACTAAGGATGCAAATAATGGATGATATTTAGTAAGCGCGAGTTGCAGATCTCAAATCCTCCAAGCCAAGCCACGAGTTGAATTGAAATGAGGTTTCAAAATATGTTTTTTATTTTATTTACCTTTTTCCTTTGGTGCACACCAAATTTGTCAAGCGCCAAATTTTTTGAGCACCAAAGTTGGAATGCGCCAAATAGCCAATTTCAGCCTTTTTTTTGTGAATTTTTACAATTTGACACCTAAATTGTGTCATAGATTGATGCACTTACCCTTTCAAAGAATCCAGTGATGCACTCAAGGACAAAGCATATATCAATCAAGTATCACTTTTTGAGAGAGAAATTTAAGGAGAATGAAGTAAAGCTTGAGTATGTACTTACAAAGGATCAAATTGCTGACATATTTACTAAGGCTCTTCCTAAAGACACTTTTGAGTATCTCTAGGAGAAGTTGGGGATTATTTCCCCTCCTTTCTTGAATTAGATGCATATGGAGATGCATCACTATAGTTGATGTATGGATCTATCTTCTTTCTAGACTAATGTTTAGTGGCTAGCTCTTAGGGGGAGTAGGTAGTGTCATGTGTTTTCATTATGCAACTCATTGGGTGTACTCCTAAGGGGGAGTATTCAGTGCTGGTATAGATCTTGGTTCAATGTAAAATGGAAAGAACAATGCAAAACATCTTTTTCCTTTGTAATTGATGTCAAAGGGGGAGAAAAATTATCATGTGAAAAAGCTTATTCATTCAAAAAAGTTGTAGACAAAATTGTTCAAAACTGTTGTGTTATCTTTGATAGTTTTTCACATCATGTGTTGTCATCAATGAAAAAGGGGGAGATTAGTGGAAGTATAAGGTGTTGTCATTGATGTTAACTATGTTTAGAGGAAGCTATTTATTGACTATATATGTTGAGGATATTGAGAAAATTGTAATAAAGAAGCTTTATTGTTTGTGCATGTATGGTTGAGATGTTGAAGAAGTGTTGCGAGTACATGGAGTTATCTTTATGTTGCTATGTTTGGAAGTGTTTTGGAATAAAGTAATGAGATGGAATGATGGTTCTAGTACTTGGTTTCCAAGTGCTTTTGAGAACATTTGATAAATAAAGTAAACAATGTCTTGCAGGTATTCAGTGTATGCCCCAGGATGTGCTCTATTTTTATTCTATATTGATTCTATGCTTGTGCAGCTCTGAGGTATTTTTCATGGTTGTTGGTAGTTGGTATATCTAGAATTTGGGTTTATAAACTATTGTACAGTGCAAGATATTTTCAGCAGTATGTGAACCAGTTGTTGTCTAGGAGAAATTTAGTTGCTACGCATTTCTCTAAATTTTGATTTCAGAACTTTCGATTCTAAGAATAAGTTGATAAATTTGATCTCTTTCTTTGTTCAAGAGGAATTGAGATCATGCATTTCTATTGATGAGTTTCTAAGTTATAGTGTATTTTAGTGGTTGATAGGGTTATTCAAGTGTACAAAATATTCATACTCTTCAAGCAAAGTTTGTTGTGAAGCTTCTAGATGGATTTGAATGTGTTCATTACTTACTCCAGATTGTGTTTAAGTAAAGTCTATTGTTCAAAAAGATTAGACCGAGTCAAGGATGTGTGCATTTAATTGTTTTATGTGTTTGGATGGGTACTAGCTGACCTTATGTTTAACACTACATGGGAGACTTGTGGAAGCGTGTTGGGATCTATTTGGGTCCTAATTAAGGATTTATTTAGGTCACCTTTCATTCCTATCCACCGTAGGAATGTTTGGGTGCCGACACATTTCAAATTTGAATATATAACAACTAGTGGCCAACATTGGAGAAATTTTTTGAAGAAGAGGTTGATATAAATATGTATGGTGTTGATGCAAGAGGGATGAAAAAAGAGTAAGAAGCAAGATAGATGCGAGATTGTTGTGAGTGAAGTGTAAGGAGATGGGAATTTGAGCAGAGCTGTGCAAATTTCATGTTAGGGTTCCTAAGGCAGTAAGCTTAAGGCATCTGATATCTTTCATGTGAGACTATGAAAGTGTGCGAGCAATTGTGGTGGACTCCTTGCTGCATTGAGATGTGTTTCTCTATGTAACATTCTTCTTCTATCTTCTTCTATTCTTTCTGTGGCAGTGATCCTTTTTGGATAGTGTGTCCTATTCTGGTAGTGAGCCTCTTTGGTAGCGATCCTTTGTATTTGGTTTTGGAATTCTTTATATTGTGAGCTAATCCTCACCCTAGTTTTTCCCTTATTGGGTTTTCCATGTAAATCTGGTGTTCTTATGTATATAGTGTTGTGATTTCAATTTTTTTATATGTACTTCATGTTTAATCAAACTAATAGAATAAGGGTTGAATGAATGTTTGTGAATCTAATTGTTGTTGAGAGTTTTAAAGGTATACATTTCTAGAATTGATTCACCACCCTCTTAGTTGTATTGCTTATTTCAACAACTAGTAGATCAATAAATTAAAATTTAGAAAAGTAATTTCTATTATAAATTAACTTAAATATCATAAAATTAATTTTAATGATTTTAAAATAAAATAAATTAGTTAGAGTTTATTCATATATGTGTGATCGATTTTTATGTGTATCAAATGTAAAAATAATAAATCAAACACACCAATGAAACTTTAAATCAAAGCATAAAATAAAGACATGCAAACTCCGTTTATGATTCAAAGACATTCCATTATCCTCTATCTCTAGTGTTTTTGTCGATTCAAGCTTGCTCTCAGATCTTGGGCTAGGCTCAACAAATGGTCTTCCTAGAGAACAAGATTGAAGATGAATGCATGCTATGCTAAGATATGATTATGCTTAAACTAAACATGATTGCTAGAATTGAAGATTATGAAAATGTTATGAATGCTAAAACTGATAATGACAATGCTAGAATGCTAGAATGCTATAATGCAAGTAAGCTCTAATGTACGTGTGTGTTTTGTGTAAACAATGCTTGGATTTGTAGGGATATTTATAGAGTTTTCGAAAGATGGATATTGGTTAAAATCCTAGGGTCAGACCCTACTTGCACATGTATATTTCTCAATTCTCCAACTACATTAACCTCTGTTTTATCGAGTTGGATGACCTTCTTGTTTTTTGGATAGGGTTCAATCCCAATTTCTTGCATATAGAAAATGGCATAACATTGCCAAGCCCCTGAATCTAGCAAACAATTATGTAGATTCTTCCCACAGATTCTCAAACTTAAAAGAAATGGTGGGGGCTACCTTCTTCTGTACAAAGCGTGTTCATGTCCCAGGAGCACCTTGGTTTTTCCTTTTGATTTATCAGCTTCTTCCAAAGCTTTCAGCACTATCTCTCACAAGGGCACCACTTTAGGATGTCAAAGTATGATAAAGAGGTTTTCTATTTCTACATCTCAGAAACAATATCAAATTCTATGTTATAGCTTGCATTACATTTGAAAACACCAGATGAATTACCTTTGTTATGGGAGTCAGGTGACCCTTTGGTGGAGGAGGGTTGTTATCAGCACCCTGATTCAGAGGCACCATATGGTTAGGTGATTGTAGTGAATGGACCCTTATTTTGATTTCTTAAGTTCCTCCCTTTGTCTGAAAGGCTTGGGCATCATACACATCTTCCTCTAGTTCATTCTCATTCTACATTGGGAATGAAGGTTCTTCTTCAAAGAGGTCATAAGTCATAGTTGTATCCACTGAGCCACCTCCTTTGTTTGAATTCCCTTGGAACATTTGGGCATCTGCCTATGCCATCTTTACGACCTTCTCCATTTCAGGGAGTTTACCTCGGAATGAGTTGCAGTATCATGCAACCTGCACCAGTTAGTCATAAAATTGAGGTCAGCCACATTCGCAACATGTGGCCTGTCCTCATTAGCTTGATAATTGTGAGAAACCCCACCATTATTTGGCCCCTTATTCCATTGTCGGTTGTTATTTGGCCTCTAGTTATATCCTCTATTTTGATTTTGATAGCCTTGGTTAGGGAAATTTTGGCCTTGATAATTCCTCTGGCTGTGATTGTAGTTGTTCGAATAATTACCCTGATTGTTATTACTCTTATTAGGGTAATTACCTTGGTTCTGAGAGGGGTTTAGTTTAAGCTAGCCATATCATTTGTGACTTGAGATAGATTTTTCTTTAGGGTCTCCACCTCGTTGTGAGTTGAACTTTCTTTTCACTCTCAACACTCTTAGCAATAGGTGGCTGACTAATGGATTTGTATTAGCTTGGTTATGATGACCATGTGGGTTGTGACAAGCCTTTGATTGTTGAAAGAAGTCAAGAGCTCTTGGCAAAGAATGGAATAGGAGATTGAGTCTGAACTCAGATATGGGTCCATAATGGGAAGGGGACATCCCTGTGATAGTATTGAATAAATGGGTTGGGTTAGGCATCTGATATCCCATTGAAAGAAAACCTCCTCCTCCCAAATTTCCTTGTTAAGAGCTAGTTTGTTGTTGCAACTTGATGGCTAGATGATAAACGTTAGACAAGGAATCAATATCCACCAGCTAATAAGTCCTTTGTAGGAATAGGCCAAGCAAAGGGTCTATAACTCTAAAATATGCCTGAATGGTACTATTCTCAACAACTAGATAGGGGTCATGTAGTCTCCTATACATTCGTTGAAACTTGGTATTAAACAAGGGCAGGGATTCACATGGCTCCTTCCTAATGGTAGAAAATTAGTGGAACAAAATGGCTAAATCCACATAAACTCTAAACTGATTGATGAAAGAATTCTCCAAATCTGTCTAGCTCAGAATAGAACCTTGTGGAAGGTTTAGATACCAGTTGTACACCATATCCCCTAAGGAATAAGGGAACAACCTACAACTACATCATGGTGAGCTATCTGGGCTCTGGTACAAGCATCCTTAAAATCTTGTATGTGCTCTTCAGCACTCCTTGATTCACCATGAATGTATTTGGGACAAAATATCTCAGTATTCTTAGGCATATCATGAAATCCTCTACGAATAGTCCCCAATGGAGATGGATTATACATAAAAAATGCCATTGGTGGAGGTGGTGGGGGAGATGGATTTGGTGGTGGATTGATGGGTATCCACCGGGGTATTGGTGAAAAGCCTAGTGGAGTGAGTGGAGCTGACAAGGGTGGTATAATGGTTTCCCCAGTCTTGTGAATCTTGTGTCTTGTTGGGGTCTTGAGTTCTATCAAAGGTGGTGGGTTTTTGGTTGATTAAAGAACTTTATGGGACCTTTTTGGTGAGAAAAACCCAATATTATCTAGTTCACTCTTCAACCCTCCTTCTAGCACTAGATCTGTTGATGGTGCCAAGTTGACCCACAACGTCCAGGTAAGATAAAAGTGAAATATCTCACCTCTCTTGAAAAAGATAATCAACAATCAAACTGATCACCTCCCAAGGTCTTTGATGTTGGTTCACAACGTTTTTGTTTCACAAAGTGGTCAATATGGTTGTAATGTTCAAGGGGTCTACTAGTTTTGAGCTTCTAGATCTTTATAAGATCAAACATATATTTAAACCTACTTTAACTAGTGGTTTTAAAGAAACAGAAAAAAAATATTAAAGCTTTTAAACTGAAGAGAATGTTGATTCATTCAACTAATCATACTTGTTACCTTCCAAGGAATTCTTAAACTAAAACTATAGAATAAAATTAACTTGTGATTAATACACAGTTTCATTCATTCATAGTGCAAACTTTAACAATAGATTGCAAATCATCATTCAAAAAAACATAAAATAAAATTTCATTCCTTAAAAGCTTTTCAAATTAAATGAATAACCCAAAATAAATGCCATTTTGAAGCACAATATGAAGTAGATTTAAATCTGGCTGCTTCTACTATTGGTGAAATAGATAAACAACATTTAAAAATCTCGCAAGATCACCAGTGTACAGAAACCTCATGTCTTCAAATTATATCCATCTATACTAAGAAAATCTGGAAGATACATCACCTCCTGCTGCTAAACTTAACTCCTACTCTATTTCTGCTCTCAAGTTTTTTTTATCTACCTTCTAACCCTAACTGCTAATTCTTAACCAGAAAGAAGAAGATAAAGAAGAAAAAAATCTCCCTCCATGGCCAAAGAGGTGAGAATGTCATATTTATACACGCGTGTCCAAAATGAGTCGGCCCCGTTTTATCGTTTACAAAATAAGTCAATCATGGTCAATCATAAATGCATATACTTTGTTTGTGTCAGCGAGAGATCATTCTCGAGCATGGTCTCCAAATATTTTACAACCATCATCATTAACTCAGAGCCTTCGTGCCCACCATTAAGACCACATGTTTCATCCTCGACCTCAAAAACTGCTCCCGCAAAGCTACTTTGAATATTCCAGGGGTATTTTCATTCATGTCCACCTACTCTTGCCAGTGAATATACCATTCGTCATTAAGACTTGCGACCTCCTCCCTTTATGCTTTCCTCTCAACCTAGAACCTTTCTGTGGGTTGATCTTCTTGTGAACCTAGATCAGATGTTCCCAACATGCTTTAATCATGCAAAACAATGCCTTCATTAGTCCTATAAAGCATAGAAAATATCATCATTCATCCTAACTTTCATATATCTTTCATTTAATTATACTGAGCAAAAAGAGACTCAACTCTGGTGGAGGTGGAACCAAATCAGAACTAGAAACATACTTACCTTTACTACCGATGGGGGCAGAGCCAAAATAAAATTGGAACCAAGACGGGAGTCGAAAAGGGAACAAAACATGGAAATAACCAACATTTCCAAGTTTAGCCCACATTTCGGCTCTGCGTCCACAAAAGAAAACAAATCGGGGACCATAGTAGGGCGAGGGTGGAGTTGGAACCAAATGAGGAAAGTGAATTTGGTTATAACTCCATATCCCAAATCCTTCCTGAACTTGGCCCCGCAAAAGAGACCAAACACAAGGAACAAAACACGAAAACAAACACAAACGGGATCGGAGAAAAAACTAATCTCAAGCAAACTGCAACAGGGGTGAAAGCGGAACAAAAACCTAACCCTGAACTTTCTCCAAATTCTAGGTTCAATTTCCATCCTAGCTCCACCTCTGACAACACACAAAAATGATGAAAAAAGGATGAAGGAAACAGGGAAGAAAACACCCCATGACCAAACAATTAGAAAAAAAAGGAAAAACAAATGAGTTTGGTGGAACTGGGACTAGAATGGAACTAGAACCTGGAACTTCAAAAAAGTTCCACAGTTTAGTTTTGGTCCATGTTCTGTGTTCACAAAACAAAAGATGACAAACAAACAAAACAAAGGAAACCAGCGGAACCGGAACCGGGAACCTAAAAAAGTTTGAGAGTTCAATTTTGATCTACGTTTCATGTCCTCTAGAACAAAATAGAAAACACCTAAGGTAGAAAATAAAAGGAAAAAGGAAACATAATAGAAAAAAGGGGGACCTATTTTAAACAAGTTTAAAATGGGGTGGTTATGCAAGCCATAATAGTATCCTTAGAGGGTCTCACAACAGATGATGAATAAAAATTTTCTCAACTGCAGGAACTGGAACTACTTGATGAGAAGAGACAACGAGCAGTTGATCATTTGAAAGCATATCAACAGATGATGTCTCACAACTATAATCACAGAGTCAAGCCACGTACTTTTCAAGTTGGTGATCTTGTTACGAAGGAGAACCCATACAATCAACAAGATAGAGAGAAGAATGGTAAGTTTGAACTAAATTGGCAGGTCCTTACGTGTAGTTGCTATATACGGTTCATGAGCATACAAGCTATCAACACCAGAAGGGGACCTATTTGATGAACCCATCAACAACATGCACTTGAAAAGTATTATGTGTAAAGAAGTTATCATCATCCATAAATGTCCTAAAAAATCACAAAAATAGCAGAAAATGTCCTAAAAAAATCACAAAAACAACAGATAAATGTCTTGAAAATTTCACAAAATAGTAGAAAAATTCCTAAAAAAATCACAAAATAGCAAAAAAAGTCCTTAAAAAACCTTAAAAAAATAAAATAAAATAAAATAAAGAATAAATTAGGAAAATGCAATAAAAACAAATAGTGAAAATTTGGCAAACAAACGCTATTTGTAGCTCTCCATCTATTAGTTCATGTTCTACACTTAGCTTCTCAACCTTCATTTTATGCATCTTTCCATCATCTTAGGGTCATACCAACATCATGTGGTCATCATTTCCTAGAGCGATAACATCTTACCATGGCTTGATCATTGTACATATTCATTTCAGCAAGTTGTGTCAATAATGGGGGGAAAACATTGACATACTAGGGGCAACCAACTTTTAGGTTTTACCAAAATAGCTAGACAAGACATAAAATCCAATCATGTGAACAAACAATTAAAGCACATGAACAACTATCCAATCATTGATCCATATCACAACAATTTTCAACTAAATACCATATCATGACTCATATCTAGATGATCTAAAATCTAAATAATGTTTGAAATAATAGTATTATATTTTGAACAATGGTTGTTTGATTTTTTGATATCATCTCTTTGGAGCACACTCAATGATGTACTGAATTAGAGTGGTGAGGAAAGAGGATGATTTTTCTTTGTCTATTGTCTTGAGGTTAACTATCAATTTGGTGCAAATATGTCGCGAGACATTATTTCCAAACCATATCATCGATGATAGTTCCACATTTGCATCATAAATTGGTTATTCTTTGTCTATTTATGCAAGAAATGCTCAAGTCATCTTGGTTCAATTATACCTTGATGCTTGTGTTCACTTGCTATATCAAAAACCATGAAAGTTGTACTCAGATCATCATTGGTGTTAATTTCCCCTTTGGTGCTTGTACATACTTCCAGCATTTTAAAATGCTCTATGATTATTCAAGAAAGCTAACACAAGGCTCAACAAATGGTTGGTTTCATTTCATTGCATTGCATTTAGGTCATTATACATATCTACATATGGGATTTTTATTAGAGTTTTACAAATGTTGAACACAAACATCAATGGTTGTCATGTCTATTTGGACTATTTGTGGAGGACATTTGGAAATTTGTTTCATTACCATCTTCCATCTTCATCCTCATTTCCTTAATCATTATCATTTCATCTAGGTCTTATACATATCATATAGTTTATCATTTATCATTCATTTTCATATAATTTAAGTACTTTATCATTTAGTTATCCATCATTATGCATTATCATTTCATTTGGCATTTTTCATATCATATAGTTTCATTGTATGCCATTGATCATTCTCATATCATTCATTTTCATATCATTTAGATCCTTTCATTCATCATTCATTTCTCCATTTCATATCATTTACATTTTCATCTTATTTATTATCTTCATATCATTAACTTTTATCATTTCACTTCATTTTAGCATTCAATTTCATTTCACTTTATCATTTCAGTACATTTCACTACATTATCATTATCATTTCATTATCAGTTCATTATCATTTCATCATCATTTTTTCATCATCATTATCATTATCATTTCATCATCAATTTGTCATTATCATTTCATTACCTTACCATTAAACTATCATTTCATTACATTATCATTTCATTGCATTAACATTTCACTACATTATCATTATCATTCCATCATTATTCATTTCATCTCATTATCATTTATTATCATTTTCACTTTTCATGTCATTTTCGTTTATCATTTTATCATTTTTGCTTATCATTTCCTTTCATTTATCATTTCCTATCATTTCCTTTCATCACATTACCATTACACTATCATTTCATTACATTTCCTTGCATTATCATTTCATTCCATTGCATTAACATTTCACTATATTATCATTTATCATTTATTTTCATTATTATTTTATCATTATGCTATTACATTATACATTTCATCTCATTGTTACACTCATCTATCATTTTCATCTCATGTCATTTTTTGCATAACATTTGATCCATCTCACATATCATTTTATATCATTTCCCAATTCATATGCATATTACAAATTCATGATGCATCTCATATACACAATCTCCATTTTCCATCACATCATTATTTCTTGCATTTGAAAAATTCAAAAACTAAAATTTGATACATATTACATTTCCACATCATTTCCAAAACATACATTTTCATAACATTTCATATCATATATGATATCATTTCAACACGTTGCATTTTTATCATCATCATCCACTTGCATGACATCATTAGTACACATCATAAATCATTTTTCATCATCATCATATAAACATCATATACAATCATCCTACCTATCATGTTGGTCATCAAATCATTAAAGTGCATATCAAAATCCATATCACATCATGCAGAAATACATGCATATCACATCATCATATCATAAATGCACATCACATCATAAAAAACCATCATTGCTACATATCATCGCTCATCAAAAATAATACGAATGTCCAATGTCCAATGAAGCTAAAAATTCCAAAGAGAGATATAGGAGATCTGACCAAAATAACATACACGCTTCAAAAATAATATACATTGTGATGTGTGAATGAACCAATAACGAGTCTCATAACTCTAACTACTAGTGCCCCCTAATGGACCTGGCCTATGTGGTGGAAGTTCGACGCCTCTTGCACCTCCTGCCCCAAGATTTATGTGTGGTCCCGACACACCTCAACTATGTAAAGGTCAATCAAAATCTCTCTATCTATCAAATGACTCATATCATGTGATTTATCTATAAATGCCTCATATCATGCAATCATGCCCTCTATCTTTCAGAATCTTAAATCAATCTATCAATCCTCATTTACTATTTGTTTTTTTATTTCAATGAAAGCAAATTTATTAAACATCAAATCAAATCTTTACTATCTATCTTCATCAAGATGGATTTGTAGACATGCAAAATTATCATCATGCATTTAATTAGGTCCATTCATCAAGTAAACCAAGTTCACATTCATCCACTCATAAAATTAATCAAGTTCATTAAATCCATTCATTAGGAAAATCAGGTTCATTTAATTCAATCTCTAAGGATTATCCACTTAAATTGAATAAATTAACTTTATTTAATTTAAGCCTATCATACCCTCTTTGATTAAATAAATCAAAACTTTATTTAATTAAATCTCAAAATTCATATTTCTCCCCCTTGATTTAAATAAATCAAAATATTCAAGTCAAATGGGTCAAAATCAACTAAACATCATCTAAGCTGATCTAATCCTGATTAACCTAACCTAACCACCCATCACATCCTCTAGCTTTTCTGACTTGCACCAATAAATCATTTTAATTCATTTATATATTCATCATTTTCTTTCAACTTGGCATAAAAAATGGAATATTCTCTCAAGTTTGAAAATGAAGACAAGTTGACTTGCCCCTTCCAACATTGCAATGACTTCTCTCTTTCATGTCCCCCTCTCAACATTTAATTCACAATTTCAAATTTGAATCTCCCCCTCTTTGGCATATTGGCCAAAACTTGCACATTCCTCAACCTATCATAACGTGACAAGTGGCCTCATCTCATTGGTCCAATAATTATCCCACATTGCTCTATTTTGAGCTCTCTTCCAATTTGAAAATCTATAAATAAAGGGATGATTCTTCATCAAATCATCCACAAATCTTATGCAAAGTCACTCTCTTCACATTGAGAGCTGATTTTGTCCACTCCATCTTCATAGCATTTTCATATCATGGAGCTTAGCAAAGGATTGGGAAAGGGCTTCTTTCCATAGAAGCACCAATCCACTATGAGATAAAGTTTTGATTATGTTTTTATATGCTTACAATTTAGTGGTCTTTGCTCTATTTAGTTTTCATATTTTAGCATAGTCAAGTATTTCATAGGAATCTTAGATTGGATTATTTTGAATGGACTAACAGCTAACTGTGGTCATTGTTTGAAGTAAGGTTGATTTAAGGTTTACATATGGCACTAGAAGGAGGGATGATTCACAGTTCTTATAATTTCTTTAGTCAGAGTTATTTCTTGTGTAGACAATACTCTCATAAAATTTCCAGTTAAATCTTCTACTCCACTTTTGTTGCAAAATATGCAAATAATTTGTCTATGCTTCCATGTTTTGTAAGAGAAAATGAATCATGCATTACTAATGATGAATACCTCATAGGCATATTTACTAGTACAGTTACACAGGATTTTGTAATAAGAAACCTTATCTTTTAAGTGTTTTCTGATTTATTTTATTTGTTCTTCTAAATGCTAAATCAAGATGGAAACATAGTTATCCTTGATAGTCATTCATGAAAAGGATGCAAATTGATTGTTTTGTTAGGGCTGTCTTATTATCTTCATCTTGAACACCTAGTTTAGCTCTGTAGTCAAGAAGCATTTATCAAATTTTTTCCTCAGTCGCTGGAGAAGTGACGTTAAGAGTAGTCCATCCATCTTCATTTGAAGTATGTACCAACTATTTCTGTTGTTTCTCATTAGAATTGTTGAGCAAACATTTTGAGATCTCTATTTCAATATCTTCAATGTTAGTAAACCATAGAGTAGTGTTTAGGACCTCCTGTCTAATAAAATGTCTAATGCCTTTTAACACACTCATCTTGTGAATATCCTATAATTGAAGAAGACTTTTCTTTCAGGAATTTTGGTGCAGGCGAGGAGATGCAAGCAAAGTTGTGGAATTTTGTTTTACACCTACCAATGGAATTTTCTTGAAAGCACCTAAAGCCTCTTCATTGAGTCCCTACTGTGATAAGTCGTCTCTTTAGGAATTCTGTCAAACAGTTCATGTGTCTTGTCTATGCTTTCACATAATACAGTTGCTTCAAAGTTTTTAAAGCCTTTTCAATGAATAGCAGTCTACACATTCCAAGAGACCACATCCTCATGAGGCATTTGATCAAAATATTTCACATGCCTTATCTATATCTCATTGTCAATAGTTCAAGTTCCCTCTCTATGCTCCCCTAGATTGGCCAAATCTTGCATTGGGCCTCAAGACCAACATCCTCCCAATGTATATGTGCAGGCCTAGGCGTGGCTTTGCATCAACCAGCTGCGTTAAGTTTGAAAGCCCCTCAAAAGACATTTAGGAGAAATGAATATGGATAAGAGACAAAGGAAATACAATCTCAGGTCTATGCATCTACCTACCCCATGTACATTGTATAAACCTACAGATGCTTCTTGTGGTAGAAAAGGCCACAGTCAGAGACTGTGAAGGAATCATTAGGCGACAATGCCTTATTCACATTTACTTTTATCATATTTTAGCTTTCAACATTTAATCTGTTTGATGCATATCAAATAAATGTTACAAACCATGAAATTTTCTAAAGCCTTTTCAGCAAATCCAATCTGGTATGGTAGTTGCTCACCAAATTAAATGGTCATCATTATCTTTCAAGATTTAGCGCAATCTGGTGAAAGGAAATGAGTTCATATTTTAATGGCTATGTGCATGTAGCAGTAGAATCCACTTGCTTATATGATGTGAAGTATTGCCACTATGTAGTTGAGTTCACTTAATGTTTTTATTATCTTTTTTTCTTAATCGGCCAGTGAGCAGTATGCTAGGAGTTTTTGCTTCCGTCAGGAATGGCTTGTTCCCAAAAAAATCACTATGTTTGTCCTACATCATGGAAATCTTTAGTGCAGAGAAAATATATTAGTTTTTCATGACCAAATTCTTAGTAGGTGGCTCGATAATTTCCATCTCTATTTAATGATTTTCTTTCCCAATGTCACATCCTAATGGCTATGCACTACAATCCAAAGCTTGGTTTTCATTTTCATATCCATTGTCATATGAAGCTAACAATTTTTTCTTATAAAACCAATTGATGTAGATTCAATGTTGAAAGTTTAAGGGTGTTATATTTCTAGTCTTTTTTTTAACTAATGTGGCTATGAATGAATCAATATTGTTGTCTCACCTTTAAGGCTGTAGCAAGGAAGTGCATTAATAATCGATGTCTCACCAATATTGCATTAAAAACATCTCCTAAATTTCAAGTGGCCCATACTTGATTTATTATAATAGTTGGAACATATTCAAGATCAAACAAATAGTTGGAATGCATTCATAGCTGAATTGTTGCATGGGAGATTTGGCGAGTGGGTAATAGCAATAAGGAGCACTTTTATTGGTAGACTTCAATAGTAGAAAGAAAAATACCATTGGATGAAGATTAAATGCATTAAGAGTCACTAAGTTTGAGGTTTGATAGAGCAATATCTTTCGTAAAGTGGGTTTTTCTTTAATAATACCCATTAATGCATTAGATAAATTATAAAATCTATACTTCTAATCAAACTTCAAAGAGTATTTGGATGCATGATTTTCATATCTTTATTTTTTTTTTCTTTTTTCTAATCCACACATTTCTTTGTATTCTTATTGTAGGTGCAATATTATAGCGTAGCAAGACTGGGAAATATAGAAAAAACTAGCAAGTGGATTTTAGTTGAAGAAAATTAGACATTGGAAATTGAAATCAATAAAGCATTTTTTAATGCTTAAGGCTTACATTATACACCTTAGTTTTCTATTTTAAATCAACTTACATCTTTTGGGGCTCTTAAAATAACACTTCAATTTTTCATTGCAAAGGGTTAAAAAGAACGTTAGACACTTACTAGCTTCAATTTGGGTTCAAAAATTGAACAAACAAACTTCACATTTACCTTGATGGTTTTAAAATGAATTCATCATTGCTTTGAGGCTAAAATGAACAAGTTCTCTTGTGCTTTTGTAATCTTTTTTGCAAAGTAATCTCATCTAAAAAGGCATATGCACTTCTCTTGCACTTGATGGCAATCTTTAGAATGAAAAGTCTTTTTGATGAAATTAAGTTGTGTAATATATTGCCCACACACTTCATTTTGGGGAAATAAAAATTGAACAAAATCTTGTACGAGTGTGAGTAGAGCATCATTGCGTATATTCTCTTTCTTTGTGTCATCAAAGATTGATCAAGTTACGGATTTTTTCTTTGCTTGCTTTTGTTTATCTTAGAGGGCCTGCCTTGGGGAAAAAGTACTCACCCAAGGGAATGACTCAACCAATAACACTCTAAAGCCAATAGTATTTCCAACTAGGATATAAATGTGGGTATTGGAGTAAACACCAATATCACGCAGTTGATTCTGACAAGATGGATCCAAAAGGGGACTCTTGTCGTATGGGTCAATCTCCATGAATGGACTGTCCTTATTAAAACCCATGTGCTAGAATTTTCCAAAATCCTTTAATTTATTTGTTGGTGCAAGAACGGTCGTTCTGAAGCCACCCCGCACTTTTTATGATATTTTAGTAGAAATGGAAAGCATGCCATGGGAGTTTTATGGGTGTTGATGCTTGGCTGCCCCGATTGACACTAATGAGCCATGGAGGGGAGCCAGTGGGGTCAAGCATCTAACCATTCACTAAAGATAAGCGTAGCTGGACTTTTCCAAGTGGGAATCCAAAAAATATTGTCTTTCATATCCATAAGGTTGTTCATGTTCTTGGTTACAAAACACTTGCTTGTTTGAAAACATTGTGAAACACACATTCAACAAGAAAATCAAAATTTCAAACCTTGAAAAATCCAAAATATCAAAAACAACCTCAAAACATTTCAAAACATCAAAAACATCCAAATATTTGAAAAATCCATCCGCTCATTTTGCTTTCACTGAAATAATCAATCATCCATAATAAATTGATCATCACCTTCATCCTTTGGCAACACAAATAGAAACAATCACAACAATCAGTAAAACAAGCTTCAATCATAAAATCAAAAAACAACAAACATTTAAAACAAAATGAAACTCTTGATTGGTCACAAACATGTCAATCAACCTTATATCAATAGCCTATCAATCAACTTATCAACCCATCATCATCCTATACAATGCATGTCCTAGGATATATCGTTCTGACAATGGACATCATTTTGGATATCACTTGGATTCTTATCCTATCAAAACAATCCCTTTGGCTAAGGTATGAAGAACATTGGCTTGTTTGTATGTTTGATCTTTTCTTTTGATTTATCTTATTATGCTCATTCAAGGACCTCTCGATGATATCCGAGCGAAGGATTTAGAGAGATAGGAATGGGGCAACAATCATTATATTTTTTTATTGTGCTTGTTGGGCGTTCTTGTAAAATAACTTGGTGAATACTTGCTTTGTTAGGTGCGTCCTAGCAAGGTTTCGTATGTCAAGTGTGAACAAGAAATCCTATATGCTTGTTGAGTCAAAGTCCATCACACTAGCTACAATGCCATCTTGGTTCTTTATACCTTGATGCATCGTATCTATGTGTGTTATCAAACATAAGGTAAGTGGCCCTTTTAAAATCCCAATCCTTAATAAGCAAATCATCCATCTATCATCATCTCTCATAGTTGGCTTGTTGGATCCTCTTGTCATCATCTAATGTCTTCTTTTCCACACTACATCACATCATGAATAGTTAATCATCATCACCAGTGCATCCATCCTACATCCATAAACCATCAATATTCAACATATCATCTCACATGCATACTCATCATCATAATATAGATCTGTTAGTCTACGCATTTGCATAAAACATCCATTGCATAATCATAGCATATCACATCATCCATCTAATCCATCATCACATCATATCATCATTTAAGTTGTTTAAGATAATATAGATTTGTTATTCTAAGCATCTTAAACCATCTCATTTGCATCATCATCCATAACCATCCATTTTGAACCTCTTTATCATGAGATTGACCCTCAAATAGAATCTTTTCGCCGATATCTCGAGGGGCAATGTACCAGTGTACTTCTTTCTATTGGGGCATTCGAAAAAATCATAAAAGTTTTGAATTTTGATCGTGGAAAGTTTATTCTTTGAACCAACGCAGCAAGTACATTGCTTACAAGAGGGAAAAAATGTAGACACATGAAATTATCATTATGCACTTAGTTCATATTCATCCGCTCATTAAATTAATCAAGCTCATCAAATCCATTCACCAAGTTAATCAAGACTATTTAATTCATTCCTAAGGTTATTCATTTAAATTAAATAAATCAATGTCTCACATCAACCTTTTAATTAAATAAACCAAACTTTATTTAATTAAATCTCAAAAGTCATATTTCTCTCTCTTGATTTAAATAAATCAAAATATTCAAGTCAAATGGGTCAAAATCAACTAATCATCATCTAAGTTAATCTAATCCTAATTAATCTAATCTATCCACCCATCACATCCTCTAGCTTTTCCCACTTGTACCAATAAAGCATTTTAATTCATTTATAAAATCAACATTTTCCATCAACATGGCATCTTTGAGGAATATTCCCTCAAGTTTGAACTCAAAAATAAGTGGACATGTACATCCAAAAAATCATTTAAGAGGTCTTACATGTCTCTTACATGTCCCTTTGCAAAGGTCAAACTCAACATTTATCTCTCAAATTCAAATTTGAATCTCCACCTCTTTGGCACATTGACCAAAATGTGCTCATTCTTCAACCTATCACAATGTGATAAGTGGCCTCTTCTCATTGGTTGGTTTTTAGTCCCCCATTCTCCATGTTTGGCATCCTTTTATCATTCTATACTATAAATAAAGAGCTTCTCTATTGTATCAAGCCTCCACAAATCCACAATCCTCATGCAAAGTCACTCTCTTCAATTGAGAACTGGTTTTTCCCATCTTACTCCATCTTCAAAGTAATTTCATATCATCAACATATCATGGAGTTTAGCAAGGATTGGGAAAGGGCTACTTTCCATAGAAGCACCAATCCATTATGAAATAGGATTTATTTCATGTTTTATATGCTTTAGTTTATCTTGTAATTTGTTTACATTTTGAAACATGATTTATTATTTCATAGGAATCTTACATTTGTTCATTTTGAATTAAAGCATATTTAATATCCACACATAGTGTGATAGACCCATAATCATAAGCTATTTGGCATGTCATAGAAGAGAAATTCATTACAGTTGGCCAGGGGACTTACATCCACAACTTGCGAACTTTCCACGGTCAACCCCAAATACAGATTTTATCATCTCAAATTTTTCTTTTCTAGACTTCATCCCTATAAAACATGATAACAAGTAGGTCAAGAATTGACCATAGAATTGTTCTTTCAAGGAATAGGATAAGTTTGGGTTTGGCCAGCTTTTGTGCTATAATCTCTCAAACTAGACACCAAGATGACACATTTATCAACAAGGCTAAATGAGTGCAAGACAAAAGGGAAATGAGTGAAGTATGCACTTTTCTAGTCTATATTTTACCCCCACTAATAAATATTGGTTTTGTTTTACTTTTTTTAAATAAAAATATATTAATCAAAACAATAAAAAATAATAGATAAAGATTTTCAAACAGTAGTAGTTGTCATAAAAAGTAAGAAAAGGAAGAATCAAAGAGGTCTCTCATAAATCAACCATCAAGATTCCATAATCTTAACAAAAGTCAAGAAAAAATTATACTGATCAACTCTAATTATTTTGAAGAAGAATAAGCTGACTAACCTGAACAGAGGACAAAGAATCCCAATAATAAATCTCCTCTTCTCTCTCTTTCCTTAACATGGTGTATTCATCCAACATTTCCAAGTGTGATACCTGTGCAATTTTGCCAACAAGGCAAAGGAAACCTAACTGATCAATGATAGCGTCTTCTGATTGGTAGCAAAAACCCTTCAAATATTATTAACTTATGAATATAATACAACCTATCATATAGGGGCAAAACAATGGTCACTTACTCCCATCATATATAAAAACCTCAAAGCGTGTAGTTATTTAAATGAGCACCTCTCTTGGAATTGTACCGATTATCATCCTATAGAGCA
Organism: Sequoia sempervirens; assembly: GCA_007258455.2. Lineage (NCBI taxonomy): Eukaryota > Viridiplantae > Streptophyta > Pinopsida > Cupressales > Cupressaceae > Sequoia > Sequoia sempervirens. The sequence goes on along the minus strand of VDFB02368910.1, from coordinate 4,696 downwards.
AGTAGTTTAAAGTTAAAACCTCAAAGCATACTTTTAACTGTAATTGTTCATAATTATAGCCACATTGTGTAGTAAAATGTCTGACATAAACATGAAAATGATTAAAGAGATACACAAGACTCAGATTCCAAAAGAATTGGAAGAACAACAATTAACTCTGTTAAATCGACTCTCAATATCTTCTTAATATAAAGTAAAACTGAGACACCAATTTTCTAATATTACAATGGAATGGAATGATCGAATTTCATGAGAATAGAAAAATTAGACTACAATTTAGAATGAATCTCATGATCTAGAAGTGATGATCACAGTAACTCACCTTGATGATGTCTAGAGTGATAATGTTGGGACGCATAGAAGAAAATACAACCATTTGTGGTGCTAGACTAATGTTCAAAATTGTTGAGGTTCCAATAATTTGTGCTGTGGGATTATGATTATCCCAATCATAAGCTAGTTGGTGATAGAACAGACATGAAAACAAATGTGAAAATTTTGAAGGTTCTTATTTAGATTCACCTTTCTCATAACTGAATTTCTTGTGTATTCATAGTCACACCACAATATAATGAAATAATTAGGAAATATGAAACAAGAGATGATTAATGTTACCTCTTCATTTCCATTCCTAGAAGCAATCTTACCCTACAAAACAGAACAAACATAAATTAGTTTGAGTAGATTTTCTAGATTGTCTAATTACACATGCTAACTTGTAAAGTAGATAAAGATGACAATAAAGAGAACCACAAGGATCTAAAAAATATAGAGTTATAAACAATCTACTTACCACTTTCCCTTATATGAGTATGTAGATGTCACTAGGTGCACTACTTTGAATAACAATGTCCTCTTTTGGAGGGGAGTAGTTTAAGGAAAATCCTTAAACTATAGATTTTCCACTTAAACACTCATTGTATCTAGATGGGTATTAGGCACATTCACTACCAACAATTTACCACCATCAATTCACCCCCAACAATTCATTGTGTATACAATTCACCACCAGCAATTCATGTCCATGGTATATTCACCGCATATGCTTTTTCTATGTGTTCAACAAAATCTTTGCATTTTTTTTGGGTGCTCTTGGCCACTTAAATATTGAAAAATGTATACATGGTGAATATACCATGGTGATGAATTTTTGTTGGTAAATTGTACACATGATGAATATGTCACAGTGATGCATTGTTGATGGTGAATTGTTGGGAATGAATTACTGGTGGTGAATTTTCCTAGAGCCATCTAAATGATGCTCACACAGATAAAATAAATTAATGATATTTCTTGAGAACCTTTAGATAAATTTATTCTAGATATATATACTATTTATCTAATCAAATATTTTTCCCACTTACCTCAAAATAAAGTTAAAAGTATGGCAATCCAACATTCAAAGAAAATATAAACTTAAAGAGATTACCTATTCCAATGTCACAATTATAAACTTTAGCATTGGTAACCCCCTACAAATGAATACCATTAGTGTTTGGGGTGTCTTTCAGAGCTTTTATCATCACTTTTCTCACATGATTTGTGCTTGGGATTCCACTCAACACTATTCATGGCTACTTGACAGGGTATTTGATGCACTATCCATCTAGTCATAACATCAACCTACAACAAAAAGTATAAATTCTTTGTGATTAGTTTTCAAATAAATTCAACATTGAAAATTCCAGATGTCAACAAAACATGCATCAAATAAAATTTTACAATTAGAGAAGAGAATACAACATACTATATCAATTAAAATATATGCACTGGTTGAAGCTATGTATTTCCCATCATGATTGAAGCTAATTGTCCTCACTGGCCACTTGGAAAAAGCCTCACATTAAATTTCTCGAACAATAATTATGTCCATGCATGTGATGTGAAACCATGTAATTTCAATTAAATTATTGAAACTAGAAATGATAATGATTTTTTCATCATCAAATTTGAATTGGTGTTTTTTTGGAATTCCTTCAATATCTTATTAGTAGATGGTTGCTTGTTAATAGCCTCACAATTTTCTTTTATTGCCTTGACAATTGAAAGACCTAAAAACAAAGTTCTTCATATGTAAATTTCATATAATTTTGTTGATGGAAAGCCACCAAGGATCCATAGGATTGTTTATGTCTATTTTTCCTTATCAAACCAAGCTTACCAAGATTTTAGGAATATCAAATTCTTTTTCATCCATATAATTACAATTACCTTTGGCTCAGCTATTAAATGGGATTTTTTCTGAAAACTTCTTTCTCACAAAAATAAATGATCTAGTCACATCAATACAATAGATTTACAAGATATTTGTTGCTTTCCTTGTTAATAAATAGCCCCAAAAGTAAATTTCTTGTGATATGAAACAATTTAAATGGTGAGGAATGCAAGTATCTTTCTAACTACTTCCATTGATGATGGAGTTTCTTTCTTTGATTGTAATATTTGTTCTTTTCATAATGGCTCCTTCAAAGGCCTTAAGCTATATTGTTGCCATTGATGATGTAATTTATTTCTTTGATTGCAATATTTTTTCTTCTCATAATGGCTCCTTCAAAGGAAAAAATCTATTCTTAAAGTATAATCCAGTAATACTTCTTCTTCACCAATGTATAGTATATATAGTTAAATCTTTATGATGAAATGGTAAATAGCCCTATACCAAGCTACTCTGCAAGATTATCCCACAAGGGAAGAAGTACTAACATGACTGAAAAGTGGCTATCGTTAGAGGTACCCTCCTCCATGATCCCACCTCCAACACATCATTTAAGCATGGTTTTTATGGTGATCTCTAGAGAACAACCGTTAGCTCTAAGAATATTTCAAACTAAAAACAATGATAATTGTTAAAGTGTACTAAATTTATAGAGAAACTCTCTTACCTTACAAATCAATATATAAAGTCCCCAAGGAAAAGATAATGGTCCACCTAGCTATAGAAAAAAATGCAACATGGTCAAATTGGATAGCAACTTCATTTTTTGTAATTGATTATAAGGCTTGATATGATATAGCAGACATGGCAGAAGGTATACAAATAATTCACCTAGCCTTAATCAGATCAATATGTAATTTGTCAAAAAAGAAAATTGAGGAGTAAGTTGCAGCATGGATTCTATCTGATATGCCCTCATAAATTGATAAATTAAAATAAAACAGAGGAATTTATACATAAATATTTAGCCCTACCCTTCTATGGCATCTGACTTCCCCATGAAAATCATATCGAATACCCTATCAATGGTTGTTTAGGGTTGTAGGAGTGGAGCTTAATCTTCTTGGAATAGAAGATGAGGCAACATAGATCATAAATCCCAAGACACCAATTTGGGAAGTGGGAAAATAGGAAGCCATAGATCCTTTAAAAGCAATAACAAATATGGACCAAAAAAAATCAATAACCTATCCTGAGTCCCTCGTGGATAACACTCAAATAAAAATGAATATAAATGAAACCTAAAGAAAGAATTAATTTTGTTTTAAAAATGTATTATTTTAATCTTATAGTGGGCATTTTTGGACTGAAAGATAAGAAGCCAATGTTTTATACAATATTTAAAGATGATAGATTACTAGATTTCCGTACCTACTTATTAGTACATGTGAACATGGATCATCTAATTATTCCCACATAGTACGCCTATTTTTTCCATTGCATCATGCACATGGGTGAAATATGTGTGTATCCAAAACCCCATATGAATCCCTAATTTCATACGTAGCTAACTAACTCAAAAAAAATCTACTCCCCGATTAGTGGGGAAAGGAAGTGAATGGTCGCTTAGCACATGGTCATTTGGATTCTTTGAAATGATATCCCATTTGATTGCTATGTTTCCATTTGGATTTAGTGGGTCATAAGCACTAGCACCAAACAAATGGATTTGCAGAACTAGACACTCAACAAACTTCATGACTACTATGGATGTGAAAATATGCATTTTGGTTAAAATCCTAACACACACCAAGCATGATTAGTATTTTCCAAAAAAACCAACAATCAACATCCCTATGAAATAACTCCACATGCTAATAATGCAATCAAAGCAACAAAGATTTAGATAAATAAATTGAAAGCATATAATAAAACATGGAGAAAATTATATCTTATAGTGGATTGGTGCTATTGTGGAAAATAGCCCTTTCCCAATCCTTGATAGATAAGTTAAATGATGAAATGCCTTGAAGATGGAGTGATGGTGGGAAAAATTAGTTCTCCTAAAGAGAGTGACTTTACATGAATGATTGTGCAGTTGTGGAGATGAAATGCTAAGATTTTTGGAGGATTAAATCAATGGAAATGATCTCTATTTAAAGATTCTCAAGTTGAAAGAATGCTTATGAGAGAGCAATGTAGGATAATGATTGGAAAAATGAGATGAAGCCACTTGTCAAGTTATGATAGGTTGGAGGAATGTGCAAGTTTTGGCCAATGTGCCCAAGAGGGGGAAATTCAAATTTGAATTTATGAAATAAATGTTGAGTTTGACTTGTGCAAGGGACATGTAAGAGACATGTAAGGCCTCATAAATGCTTTGTTGGGTGTACATGTCCACTTGTTTTTAAATTCAAATTCTAGGGAATATTCGTCAAAGATACCATGTTGATGGAAAATGCTGATTTTAATAAATCAATAAATTGATTTATTGGTGCAAGTGGGAAAAGCTAGAGGATGTGATGGGTGATTAGATTAGGT